>PVJH01038928.1:0-16795 GCA_004026705.1 Nesogale talazaci
GACTTACAAGATGCTCCCATCTTGTTTGGTTTCATAGTAAGTCCCGGAGTCCCAGGAGACACCCCGTAAAGGATAGGAAAGTGCGGCACCGCCCACCCCTGCTCCAGGGCCTCAGCGTCAGCCACTCTCAAGAGATGTTTTCTGCAAATCTCAGCATCGGCGTGAGAGGCTGTGGAGCCAGTCCGATGCCTGGGGACCCACCAAACAGTTGAATGAAGCCCTGCTCAGCCCAGCGGGGGTTCTGCTTGGTCCCAGTGTGGGAGCCATGGCGCCCCGTCTCCCTGAGGCTCCTCCCCTTTCTCACGGACCCTCTGTTTCACCAAGCCCATGTGCGGGAGTGTGCCACTCTCCCCCTTTCTTAGGCAGATGCTTTATGTTGCTCTGTTCCTCTTATATCTGACCCCCTTTCGGCTTATTAAAAGCACCCTTCTGTTTAATGAGCGGCGGGTTAGCTACGCTTACTGATATCAGCTTTCATAAAGCCAGAGCAGACCTCCAGCGTAATCTCTCTCAGCTGAGAACAAGATTCAAGTGAGCTTGGACCCCGGCGTCTTTGTTTTCTTTTTCCTTTTTTTTTCCTTTTGTTCTGTTTTGTTTTCTTCTGATGATAGGGAATTCAGTTTACACTCAGGAATGCCGGTTTTCCACATGGGGAGCAGATACAAAGTTTCTCTGACTTGATGTATACTATTCAGTAATTGGCATGCAAGTGGTGTATACCGATGCATCATGGTTAGGAAAATCAGCCTGAAGACCATAGCGAGACCACTTGGTCAGACTTTGACCCTTTTCACTCACCTGCTTCATCCCTTCCAGGGGGCCTCAAACTATGGCCCAAGGACCACATGTGGCCCGCCAGGACATTGATCTGGCCCACTGGGTGTTTTTGTCGCAGCTCCCTTTCTGCTTAGCAACCGACTCATCCCAGGTCCACAGTGAATTTGTTCATAGTTGTTTTTTTGTTTTTTTTAAATATAGTCTGGCCCTCCAACAGTCTGAGGGCCAGTGAGGGGCCCTGTGGCCCCCTGTTTAAAAAGTTTGAGGACCCCTGCCTTACAATCACCATGCACATGGGGTTGGGTGCTTTGGGGAGGGCACTATCCTCTCTGGGCCTCAGGCCCTTTATAAATTAGGGAAGCCATTTCTCTATCCTTCCACTGCTCCCACCCCCCCCCCCCACACACACACACCTCTCTCCAGCTTCCCAATGAATCCCTGCATCCTCAGAGAGGCCTCAGTAGGTGTGGTGCATGCTGGGATGGCGGGGGGGCACACATTCCTCAGCGGTTGGTGGAGGCCATCAGGTTTGACCCTGGCAGGTGAGGGCCCATGTGCACCCGCAGGAGACATGGCCCGCTCCGGCCCCATCCTGACCACGCGTGCCTGGCACGATCGAGTTCGTTGTGGTCGTTAATGAGGTCAATGCGTCTTCATGCAAGGGTAGCATTTCCCTCACGGCCACTGTCTGTCCGTGGAACCCAAGGGGATGCTCTTTTGGAGCGATTCGACTCTCCTGGTGCTGTGCCCAAAGCCAACGAGCCAGTCGGTTACAGATTTATTCACGCCATCCGCTAGCACTTGCCTCAATGCAGCTGGAATAGGCAGAATTGGGGTCAGGCCGTTTGACGTCTCTCTCCCAGTGGGACAAAGGGAGATACAAAGATGACTACAGAGGGGTGTGTGACTCCACCCAGAGAGGCAGTTGTGTTGGTCACACTTAACCGCGTCCATTGGGCGCACAGGCATCCCCAGCAGTGGTCCTAAGTGAGCCCATCTCTTCGGTAAAGTGGCCATGGTGCTGGCCTTGGCACCTCCCCCCCCCCCCCATAACTTCACTGCTTTGATGTGAGGCACTCGGTAAGGCAAGCCCATGACCGCGAC
This sequence comes from Nesogale talazaci, assembly GCA_004026705.1. Lineage (NCBI taxonomy): Eukaryota > Metazoa > Chordata > Mammalia > Afrosoricida > Tenrecidae > Nesogale > Nesogale talazaci. The sequence continues at coordinate 1,882 of PVJH01038928.1, forward strand.
CACCTAGAGCAGGGGTCCTCAAACTTTTCAAGCAGGGGACCAGTTCACTGTTCTTCAAACCACTGGAGGGCTAAACTATACTTAAAAAAAAAAAATCTATGAACAAATCCACTGCAGGCCCACGATGAGTTGGCTGCTAAGCAGGAAGGGACCAGGCAGGCCAGATAAATGTCCCTGGTGGGCTGTGTGTGGCCCTCGGGTCATAGTTTGAGGATCCCTGACCTAGAATATGCCCAGCCTTGTCTGCGTGAGTGCCTCCCAGATTGGGCAAGCCCTTTGTCTGTCTGTCCGTGTGTTTGTCGGTCTGCTAGGGTCTTTCTTTCAGTCTCACTTGCAAGAGAAGAAATTAGAAAGAACCTCATTTTTTCAAAAATGTTTTCCCCCCCTCGGACTTTCCAGCATGTTATAAGGAGGGGGGCTGGGGTGGAGGCAGATTCCTTCAAGGGGACCGTGTTATCTTGCTCTGTGGCAGCCCTTGAGCCTTCAAGTGCACTATTTTTTTGGTGGGGGAGGGGGCATCACTGCTCTCCGATGGTGGGAGTAGGAGACCCAGCCCCACTGCTGGAATTGAACCTCCGTCCCAGTGGGCCGCAGTCCCGCGCACAACCACTACGCCACCAGGGCTCAGCCCTCAAGTGCATTATTGATGAGGCTCGTGGTGTATGTCCACTGCAGAGCAGGCGTCGCTCGATGCTGGGGACACGGAGGGGACCCAGAGGCCCTCCTTCTGGTGGAAGGGACAGGCCATATGCAAATACCCTGGTGATCAAGTCAGGAAATGGCAGGCAATGAAGCCAGCTCTCGGTGAGTCCCGGTATGCTCGCCACGCCTCTGCCCACGCCATGCCCTGTGCCAGGAATGGAAGGTCCTTCTGGGGGAGTGGCACCGAGTCCCTCGTGTGCTCCACATCTCCCCACGTGTGGGGTGTGTCTCCCTCCCAGACCGCAGCCAGGGGAGGTGAGTTAGGGACCAACAGAGCTCCTTCACCCCCGGCCCTGCATTTCCACTCCCCTGCAGGTGGTTGCTGCGCCTTCCCCCAGTCCCGAGCCCTCCTCCGCTCCGGACACCCCATTCTTCTGCAATCATTCACTCCGCATAGAGGCGGGAGATGAGTACGGTGAAAGGATTCAACGGGGACAGACACGCTTTCCCGAGTGCACACCGGGCGGGCGGGCGGGCGGTCTCCCTGCTTCTGTCTTCAAAGGACCGTCTGTCCGTCTCTCGGCCGGCGCTCAGCCTCTGCACAAGCACGGGGGAAGGGTTCTTCAGGAGAGTGGAGACGTGCATAATTGGAAAGGGGTTTCTAATTAAACTTGAGCGGAAAAAAAATAAGTCAGTACTTAACAAGAACTACTTTATCTATCTGGGATAATGTGCCTTCTGGGGGATCGGCTGCCTTCCCTGGGGGGCCGCGCTGAAGAGCCGCTTCTAAACGCTAAACGTCACGGGAGGAAGTTCTGACGCATCCTTTGGCTCAGGCTGATGGTCTTCTCGCTCGCCGGCCGATATGGGGTGCTGTCGATTCAAGTGCACAACTTCGCCGGCCTGGTGCCAGGATCTTGGCGGTCTACAGACAGGGTGCCCGAAGCCTCCGTCAGCGTTTCTGGATGGTACCAGGTCACACGACCCACAGGGCATCTCTCTCTCTGGGTCTGACTCTCCCTCTTTGTACAATGAGGTGAGGCGTCGGACAGGAGGGGTGATCACATCACTTCCTCCTAGACCCCGCCTTCTGGCTGTGTTACAGGCCCACGAATGTCATTATTTTGAAGAGGGACACGTGAATGATTCAGCAACGCCGGGCTGGAAGTTCTGAATGGGCTGTAGTTTTTTTTTGTTTGTTTGTTTTTCATCCTCTCTAGTTGATTCTTTGTGACTGTCCAGAGTCTCCCGAGACTCTGCCTGACTGGGGTGTAGAGTTTGGCGTCTGTGGACAGCTCTGGTGGGATGCCTGGGCTGCCAAGTCTGTCAGAAGATGCTATCCAGACCTCTATCCCTTCGGATAATCCGGTCTTTTACTTATGTCTTTATTTCTTTTTTTTTTGGGGGGGGGGAGCATCACTGCCCCAGCCTTGCTCCTGGAGAGCTGCTACTGGATTTGAACCGCCAAGCCGGTGGACCGCAGTCCCGCACTCAACCACTACGGCACTGGGGCTCAGCCCCATTTATGTCTTTATTTCCATGGGTAAATTTTTGCTTTCATACCTGGTACTTCATCAGTTGTTTGGAGAAATGGGTCCAGAGATACTAAGAACAATCTGTACACAGTTCTACAAGGCGTGTCACAATTCTTCTCTACATTCCAGTGATGCTTCAGCTTTAAATTTGGAGGTATGTTTTCCTTAAATGGATATCAAGTACCAAGATCTTCAAATGCTGACGATCGTAAGCCCCACTAATTCACAAATGAATGTCACACACACTATACAGTCAAATGTTCAACCTTGAGCAGCACAGAGTCAAATTGTTGGGGAAACTGGACTACCACGGCGAAATGTGGTACAGATCCCCGTTCTGACAGAAAAACTGTGAAAAGGAACAGTTTTAATTCTACTGAGCAACCACAACTTGAAAACAAAATTTTAAATGTTCAAATCATACAATTGTCTGACTATACATTACCATTAAGTATGCTTTGTATACTTAAAGATATAAGTATACAGAGATATAAACATATATCGAGTATATAAAGATATAAGTTTTGGAGATATAAACACCCTCACCTCCCCCTTTCCATGGAATATGACTTTGATACATAAGACAGTCAAATCTTCCCACAATTCAACAGCCACCACCTTCTGGTTGTGCAAAACAAAGAAGAAGGAGGAGGAGGGAAAGATTTCACATCTTTTTAAAAAAACATGTACACTTTAAAGAATGGGACATTCCCGACACAATCACTGAAGACAAAGTGAGTGCATAAGCAAATGTGGAGAAAGCTGATGGTGCTCAGCTATCAAAAAATACAGCATCTGGGGTCTTAAAGACTTGAAGATGAACGAGCAGCCATCTAGCTGAGAAGCAATTGAGTCCACCTGGAAGAAGCACACCAGCCTGGGTGATCATGAAGCATTCATGGGATCAGGTATCAGGCATCTAAGACCCAGAATAAACCCATACCCAAGGTGAATGGGGAGTGGGCCATGGAGTGGAGAGCCAACGCCCATCTGTAGACAGTTGGACATCCCATCACAGAGGGGTCACAGGGAAGAGATGCGTCAAGTCAGGGTGCCGTATTAGCAACGATGAAACACACAACTTTCCTCTACCTCTTTTGCTTCCTTCACCCCACTAGCACGACCTCAAGTCTACCTTACAAACCGGATTAGACCATCGCGTGCACAACAAGAGCCCACAGCACAGGAAATCCAGGATAGATAAACCCCTCCAGGCCAAGAAGGAGAGTAGAGATACCAGGAGGATTAGGAGAGGGTGGGGGTGGGGCGAAAGGGGAGTGGATCACAAGGATCAATCTAGAACCCCCTCCCAGAGCGACGAATAACTGAAAAGTGGATGAGGGGCGACAGAGGATGATATAAGATATGGATAAAATTTGATCTCCAAAGCATTCTTTTCCCACTTGAGCCCCTGATATCAGCTCACCATTCTTCCCCCCTTCCTCCCCAACCCACCCTTCCTCCCCGACCCACCCTTCCTCCCTCTCAAATCCTTGATAAGTGGCAGATTATTTTGTGTGGGAGATTAATTTACAAGTGAAAAACAGAACAGAAGAATAACTTCTGAGGCTGCTTATGGCCAACTTGATACCTCATGGCATTGGGTGCCTGGATTTGGAGATTTAGTGTTTTAGGGTTATAGAACATCCTCTTCATTGGCCCCATGTTTCTGTTCTATCGCCTGGCTCATTGCCAAGTGCTCGAGGTGAGAAAAGCTCACCAGGGGCCACTCAAGGCACCCAGGCTGGTTTCTGTTCACCCGGAGCAAGGGAGGCACCAGAAGAGTCAGGGAGAAGAGGAGGTGATGGAAGATTTGCTCACCGCCTCCTTTGCCACGAGACCAGGAGAGATGGGTGGTGCCTGGCTAGCATCACTGGATATGTTATTCCCAGAAGAAGCCTGATCAAAAGGGGTCCAAGGCGGGGGAGAGGCAGGACAGAAATTAACTTTGAACAAAAAAAATCATTTTATTGGGGGCTCTTACCATAATCGATCCGTCCATCCATGTGTCAAGCACATTTGTACATAGGTTGCCATCATCATTTTCAAGACGTTTTCTTTCTCTTTGAGCCCTTGGTATCAGCCCCTCATTGTCAGAAGCTAATGTTTTCCTAGACCGTCGACTTGCTCAAGCCATGGCGACCAAGTGAACTCCTGAAACGATCGCCTAAACCTTGCATCAAAAACATTACCGAAGTCTCTTGAAATCAAGCTTGAGGAGTGAGGAGTGAGAGATCAGCCTGGAGTATGATGTGTTTTTCTGAGAACTCTCTATATGGTATCAAATTGGCAACAGCACCTCAGCCGGGATGAGAGAGGAACCTTAGCAGGCAGTGAGTTTGTGAGTTCACCACCAGGGAGAAACAACTCAGGCAAGGGGGGTGAGAATGGTGCCCCATGCCAAGCATGTAATCAATCTAATGAAACGGTACAGGAAGAGACTGGTGAGGTGGTGTTTATGTACTGCTGTGTATAGTCTCAAGGACAGCAAAATTAGATGTAAGAAGACATCGTCTCTGATTGTTGCTGGTGCATGCTCTTGGCTTGATTCCAACCCAGAATGAATTTCTATGACAGAATTGCAGTGCCCCACAGTGTTTTCTCGGCGTCCCCTTTTTAAAAACCGTCGCGTTGAGATGTGGTGAATGTCTCATACAGTTAAGGAGGGTTGTGCACGCAGGACCACAACTCTAGAACGGTGTCTGCCCTCTTGCACCCCTTGTTTGGATGGCCCATTTCCCCAACCTCACTTCCCACGTCCCCAAGTCCTTATTAGTCCAGTTACTGTCTCCAGAGATCCATGCATCCCTACTTCCCTACACAGAAAAACATGCAAAAGAAAGACAAAACAAAAACAAACCACGAGGCCCCCAGCAATGTGGATCAAATAAAACAGAGAAAAACTTCTGTAGGAGAGACAGCCCAAAATGTTTCAAAAAGAGAATAGCTTCAAAATGGGTCAAAGGGGAGCTCTCATGGCAAGAGGGTACCTTCCAGCCCCACTACACCTGCTAGCATCCACTCTGCGATGCTCTTTGTCTGCTATTGAAGCTGTTCACGTTCATAGACAGCGGGAATTCACCAGAGACTCAATCCACACAGGGACCCTGAAGGTGGATTTGGGGCTTCCACCATCATCCATAGCGCTCTGCAAACTGAGTGTTTGGGATTTAGCCTTCGGAAGGGTTCCCTCCCTTGGATCACACAGGCTGGTGTGCTTTTGATTTTCATAGTCTCATTATTTTAGTCAATGGTATAGAATTAAAACACTGGAGGAAAGGAAGGTGTGCACGCATAGGACATCTCTCTTACAGTGCCCGCCTTGTCAACTTGTACAGCTTCGAAACTGATGTGACTGGACACTAGTTACACTAACCCCCAGGGCTGGAGATTTAGCAATGCCTCCCCGAACGCTCATTGACAAAGGCAAAACTACGCCTGGCACACACACGTCACAAGAAATCTGCGAGCATGAAAACACTGAGTATACGCTGGTCCCTGCCGCCGCCTGCTTGGCCTCCCTCAAAGCAAAAGGTCCAAACCAAACCTAAGTCCAACGACCACCGAGTCCCTAGCCTTGGGGTGGCCATCGTCTGCTTCCTCTCCCATTAGAACATTTCTGTTTTCAGTTCAAGAGAGTATTTCAGTTCCTTATACCTGCTGCGAGTTGAGCAAGCTTAAAGTAAAATCCAGTTCACTTGGTAGGGTTCCACTTCAGGTCCTTCTGGCGCAGCCTTGGAAGGATGTTGTGCAACTGGAAATGACAGACTCTAATGTTCCACTTCTCTATAGCATGTTGCCTGAGTCACCAAGGGTGGGGGTAAAAACTAGGTCAAAAGTGCCCAGTTAGGACCCTAATACCGGACGTATTTTCTCCTTGGGGTCTATATAAGTCACGTTAAACATGTAGAAAGTTGCTGCACCCATTTGAGCCTCCAGCAGAAGTGTCATTGCCTTTTCAGAGGCAAGTCCCCTCTCCTCTGGATCTGAGTTCCCAGGAAGCTTTGCAGATTCTTCCTGTAGGGATGCCTGTCATTTGAGACGACTATAGAACTCTACCATATGGCAAGAATTGATTGATCTTCTTCCTCTCCCATGGGAGAGTGACCCATCTGGCGTGAAGCCGCCTCTCTTGAGATCCTTTTTAAGATGTTCAACTAAGGGGTGACCTATGGGAGTAATTTATGGGAACCAGACAGGCACACTATCTCATTGTTTGGGGGACCAGATTAGAAGACTGTAGGCCTTGAACAGAGAAGTCCACCCTTGTCTTGGTGTTTACCCTTACAGTAGTGGACCCATATAATATTTGACCTTGTGGGATTCATTTCACTCAGCATAAGAGTTTCCAGGTCTGTCCATATCATGAGGTGCTTTGTAGTTTCACCACTTTTTCAAGGATGCCTAGTATTCCCTGTTGTGTGTATATATACCAAAATTTCTTCACCCATCTTTCAACTGATGGGCATTTGGGTGGTTTCCAGCTTCTTGCTATTGTAAACTATGCTGCAAGAACATGGGGGGGTGGCATATGTCTCTTCATATTCTGTCACTTATTCCTTTGGGGGAATAGACCCACTAAGGGTGTTGCTGGGTTGTGTGGTATTTCTATTCCCAGTTCTTTCGGGGATCTCCAGATGGGTCTCTTTCCACAATGGTTGTGCGTGCTTACAATGCCACTAGCAGTGTATGAGTGTCAGTGTCTGCATATCCTCCCCAGGACTTCTTGTTCTAGTGTGTCTTGTTGTTGAATTGCGCTCTCATTGTGGGTATAAGGTGATATTTTGATGTTTTGATTGGCATCTCCCAGGCGGCTAGAGATTGTGAGCACATCCTCGTGGGCTTGCTGTAGGGTATGATCTTTACGGAAGTGGGTCACCGAGACTTTTCTTCCCCAGAGCAGCTGGTAGATTTGAACAACCAACTGTTTGATTCAGAGTGAAGTGCTTTCACCATGGCCCCACCAGAAACCCCAGTAGCTATACAATTGTACACACACACTGGGAAACATTCACTTATCTGTGCCAGGACATATGGAGACAGCTATTTGACCAACGGACCAGTCCAAAGAAAGACGATCCAATAGAATGCTCAAATTATAGCACCTGTGAGTTAAGTTCTGCTAAAGAGCAATCATTCAACAATGGTTGCAGCAGGGCATTGACAGGTTGTTGCCAGAGGTTCAGGCCAGATTCAGGAGAGGACCTGAAACACGGGATATTGTTGGTGATGTCCGATGGATCTTGGCTAAAAGTAGAGACCATGAGAAAGATGAGAGGTGTTTACTTTTGTTTCATTGACGATACGAAGGCATTTGACTGTGTGGATGCTAACAAACTAAGGAGAGCCATGAAAAGAAGGAGAATTCCAGAGCATTGAATAGTGCACATTTGGAACCTGAACATAAATCGATTTGTATGGGTAGAACAAGCGAATACAGTATGGTTTAAGGTCAGGAGAGGTGGGTGCCAGAGATGTCTCTTCTAGTCATACTCATTCCATCTGAATGAAAAGCTGGCTTGTATGAAGAAGGTGGCCTGTGTTAGTCCAGGTAGACTAGAGAAACAAATTCATAGACATGCATATGGAATATAAGGGTACGGTTTATAAACAAGAGGAATGGGACATTAAGAAAGCATCCCAACCCAGTCCAGTTCAAAGTCATAAATCTGATATTAGCCCATATGTCCGATATCAGTCTATAATGTCTCCTCCCAAGTCACAGGTCAGAGGGTGCAGAGTCCCGGCACTGGCAGGGGTCTCCCCAGGGCTCCTTGCTTCCAGGGCGCAGGGTCCATCAACAGCATCCAGTGGTGGTAGAAGCAACTCAGCACTGGCAGGGGTCGCCACGTGACTTCTCCAGCTTCAGCGTTCTGGTTCCATCAGCGTAAGGCCATGTAGCTTCTCCTTTGGCTCCTTCAGCTGCTCAGACACTGCCATCTTGTCTTGTCCATAATTCGTCGTCTCTGAGACTGACTCCCAACAACTGGGGGAAAAGCTTCTCATCTCCACAAGGAAAATATCGCGAGATTTCCCAGAAGCCTCAGGAGAAAGCCATCCCCACATGGAGGCCTCATTGGTTACTCAATGGCTATCCCCAGATGAACAGGCTAGACTCCACCCCTACATCTTAATTATAAAATTAACATAAGCACATGACCGCCACTCTAGTCCTTCCTGAAGGAGTCCAGGGATTTCTTCTGCTAGTGTTCTGCTATCACAAACAGTGACTCTGCTTGCACGCCCAGGGAGGTCGACCTGAGCATTCCCGTCCTTCTAGTGACATGCCCATGGGGGTCAGCTTGCTCAGGGTTCACCTGACCCAGCCCCACTGCCACCCTTCTCACCCATGTCAGTTAGGGCCTGCTCTTCCAGCTGCTGCCCTCCGGACCTGAGCCAGGCTGATGGGCAGCTTGCTCGTGTGACTGGAGCCAACGGGAGACTATTGCAGAGTGGGGCTTTCATTATTTCAAAAGTTGACAAATTTTTTTCTGAAAAAAAGCCAGGTGTTCCTACAGTGCTTTTTGCGGGGAGGGAGTCTATAGTTTTATAGGCCGTATATCTCGGTTGCTACTCTTCATTGTGATGGTTGGGACACGAAAGCAACCTCATGACTCAGTTGTAATACAATTTTACAGAAACAGTCAGCAGACCCAATCCTGCCGTCAGATCATACTTGGTCAACCTTTTCTTTATTTGAGGCTTATGGATGGCCAGGGACTGGACTTCCTCCCGACACCGCGGGGAGCGGGATGGTGAAAGTTGGGTTGGGGGGGGTGGGCGCCACATGACGAAGAGGGGCGACTCAGAAGGCAAGAGGGAGAAAGCTCAGGTTGGAGCATGTGAAATGGGCCAAGGCAGGAGAATGGGGGCTCCAAGGAAGCGTGATCCTGCTGAGCTGAATGCTGTCCCCACTTCCTTCTCGGCACCACCTCCCGCTTGCCCCCTCCTCCTCGTTGCGGAGGGCTGTATTTCCCCTTCCAGGCTGTCCTAACAATGCTGCTGGCATGACGTCCAAGCCGCAGCTCCCCAGCGCGGCCTCAGGAAAGGGACCGAGTCAGTGCGAATGGGAGGATAAGTCAAACTGAACAGTTACAAAATCGCCGCCGCTGCCTCTGCTGCTAGGCGCTCTTGAGCCAGCTGTGACTCACGGTCACCTGGTGAGTCACTCTTCAGCCCTGTCACAGTCGTGGTTACGTTCTGACCCATTTCATGCAGGGGCCACGTCCATCTCTCCTGTAGAGGGGCTCACTCTTTTTCGCGGCCCCTCTGAAGGACCACACAGGATGACGTCCAAAGCGCATGAAGTGAAGTCTCACCTCCTGTGCTTCTAAAGAGCCAGGTCCGGGCTGTATTCTTGCCAGACAGATTTGTGTGCTCTTTTGGGCAGCCCCTGCTACTTTCCTTCTTTTAAGTCATTTTGGGAGGGGGGGGGCGGTGCTCACACAACTCTTATCACCATCCAGGCATCCATCCTTTGCACGTGAAGCGCATTTGCACATTTGTTGCCATCATCAGTCTCAAAACATTTGCTTTCCACTTAAGTCCCTGGTGTTAGTTCCTCATTTCCCCCCTCGCTCTCCCCTCCCACCTTCCCTCATGAACCCTTGATAATTTATAAATTATTAGCTGAGCCCCGATGGTGCTGTGGTTGTGTGCCCACAGGGTTGACGGCGCAAATCCAGCAGCAGCTCTCCAGGAGCAAGGCTGGGCTTCTTACTCCCACCAGGGCAGTGATGCAGGAAAATTTTTTTTATAAATTATTATTATTTTGTCATAACGTACACTGTCCATTGTCTTCTTTCACCCACTTCCCTGTTGTCCATCCCCCAGGGAGGAGGTTATATGTAGATCCTTATAGTTGGTTCCTTCTTTCTACCCCATCTTCCCTCCACCCTTTTAGTATTGCCGCTCTCAGCACTGGTCCTGAAGGGATCATCTATCTTGGACTCCCTATGTTTTCGGTTCCCATCTGTACCAGTGTACATCCTCTGGTCCAGCTGGATTTGTAAGATAGGATTGGGATCATGATAGTGGGGTGGGGGGAGCATTTAGGAACTAGAGGAAAGTTGCATATTTCATCATTGCTACACTGTATCCTGACTGGCTCCTCTCCTCCCCCGTGACCCTTCTGTAAGGATGTTGCTTCACCTACAGGTGGGCTTTGGGTCCCCAATCTGAACTCCCTCTCATTTATAATGATATAATTTTTACTTCTTTGGTGCCTGGTATCTGATACCCAGGGCACTTTCAAGAAGCTTTGCCCACACCAGAATGCAAACATATCTTTCCTTCTTTAGATTTCTTTCTTCAAAGGCTGACCTTTCTCATCTATTGATGGAAATACTATGGCGTGGGTCAGATGGGCCTTAGTCCACAAAGTGACATCCACACTCCTCAATGCTTTAAAGAGATCTCGTGCGGCAGATTACCCTATGGAATGTACTGGCAGTGAATTTGGTCTGAGTTGTTTTTTTTTTTCATCTTTCCCCAAAGAATTCTGTACTTTTTCATGTTTACCACATCGAAATAGCTATTTCTGGCAAACTTGCGTGTTCTCTTTCGGTGTTGTAAGTTTTGAATTTGGGGGACAAAAGAAGACTGAAGAGGCAAGGTGAGGCCTGGCACTTGGAGTAAGATTTCCAGGGATTCCTGCAGGAGAGCCATGGGCTGCCCCAGAAAGATGATCAGCTTGATGTAGAAAAATAATTCCTTCTTATAAAATGTCTGGCCTGTTCTTACCAATGCAGTTTTCTATTTTCTTAAAACTCCTCAATGGGCTGAGCCCCAGTGGCGTAGTGGTTGTGCATGGGACTGCGGCCCACTGGGATGGAGGTTCAATTCCCGCTCACAGGAGCAAAGGCTGGGTCTCCTCCTCCCACCACCAGGGCAGTGATGCCTAAAAAACAACAACAACAACAACAACAAAAACTCCTCAACAAGTCCCTTATGATCATTCTGAGCCTCTCAAGAAAATCTGTCAAGACTTCCCCTCCTGAAAACATTTCACCTAACATTCTGAGCTGACCTCCCTGCCTACAACTGACCTGGCCCAGTTAGTTCCTTCAGAAGTCACTGCTTTGATTGGTTTCAATTTTTTTTTTCAAGAAACCTAATCTCATTTAACTCAGTGGCTTAATCTGACTTGTCTGCAGACACCCACTGGTCACATAGCCTTGTTTCAATATGTGTTGTTTGATATGAACTTGTGCATGTATGAGCTGGAACCCTCACAGCCATGACTTATCCTGATAAAGTTAAATTAAATGGCATAGGGTAGAGACAAGTGATGGATGCACAACCCACTTGAAGATGCTGAGCTGAGAGGACTGAGCAATCTGCCCAAATAGACCCTGTAAGGAGAGCTCTGACAATGCAGGGCTTTGTCTGCTAACTGAAAGGGCAGTGGTCAAACCCTCTAGTCACTGCCGTGGCAGTCTGCCCTTGGAAACCAATTCTGTTCAGTCCTCAGGTCGTGCTGTGTGTTGAATTCTGCTCAATAGCACTGGTTTTTGTTTGGGGCTCATCTGAGGATTTAGCCAGTCTTTTCATTTTAACGGAAGAGCCCCCAAGTGGAGATTTTCTCCGTCTTTCTCACACTTCTCTACATTATTAATGTTAGCAGAAGCAAGAGGAACGTTTTGTGGAAGATAAAACAAGACCAGAGAATTAAGAGACATTTGGTTTCTAGGTGCTCTCTTTGCTCTCTGGTATTCTAAATGTGAATGGATCTTCCAGCCCGCTTTCTAAATTTTTAGCTGAAGCTCTGGGGCCAGGACCATCCTGGCAGGCAGCGGAGGCTCTAGGACTGGGAGCAGGTTTTGGAATTCTTGGAGAAGCCGGGTGTAAGGCTGTTGGAGCCTGTGTGTGAAATGCACTAACAGCTGGGCTGGGGGAATTCTCTTGGCTCCATTTATTGCAACCTATTTTTAGAGGGCACTTGCAGACAGAGTTGGGAATTTTCCAGGCCCCTACAACTGGGACTTCAGCCTCCTCCACTTCCAACCAAGAAAAATGCAGGTTGTGCTCGTGAACTTTGAGCAGCGCAGCTTAGTCAGTCGTGTTTTCCTTTCAGAGCCCTCGATTTGTCGGCAGAGGTATGAGTGGTATCTCCCTGTGGTTTTGATTTGAGGAGCCCTGGTGGTGTCGGGTTACATTTTAGGCTGCTAACCCCAAGGTCAGCCGTTCGAAACCACCAGCGGCTAGACTTTCTACTCGTTTAAACAGCCGCAGCACTCACAGAGCCGTGTCTACCCGGTCTTACAGGGCTGCTATAAGTCAGGATGGAGTCAATGGCCGTGAGTTTGGCTTGGGTGGCACAGTAGGTCAGACATTTGGCTCCAAACCACAAGGTGGCCGTTCGAGCCCACTAGACACTTCACCAGGAGACTGACCGGACCATCTTGTCCCATAAAGATGGACAACATCAGAAACCTTGTGGAATCATTCCACTCTGCCCTGTAAGGGTCACTGTGATTCAAAGTCCACTCGATGGCAGTGTTTTTGTTTGTTTGAAGGTTAGACACTTGACCTCTAACCCGAAGATCTGAGATTCAAAGTCTAACAGCCTCTCTAATGGTGCAGTCTGCCTCTGCAAAAGATGCTCACCCTTGGAAACCCTACAAGATGTCCCATGGACATCATGAGTCAGAATTGACTTGGTGGCCATGGATTTCGTTTATTTGGTTTAGTGACTCACAGTGTGGAACATCTTTTTATGACTTTACTCGCTATTTGTAGATTTCCTTTGTCTACTTATTTGGGATACGACCTTTTGTCCTTTTTTTAAAAAAATTATGGCTGCGTTATAATAAGAGTTCTTTATTTAGTTTGGAGACTGACCCGTATCGGATATATCATTTGCAAATATGATCTCACATTGTTTGTCTCCATTAAGTTGTTTGAGTTGGGTGAAGTTTACAGAGCACATCTGTTTTTCCATTCAACAATTAAGACAGGCATTTCTTGGCGTCATTGATTACCCTCTTCACACTGTAACAGCCCTCATCCCATTAGCTCCCTCTTTTTCTTTCCTAGTCCGGCTGGTTCTGTCCTCTCCTGACCTCTGAACTTTGTCCCTGTGCTCTACATGGTTGATTATCGTGAGAAATGGCACCTCTCTGGTGGTGGTTCCCGATAGGCCTGTCTGTGATTTGGCTGAAAGATGGGTGGTGGGTGGAAGGAGGGAATTCAGTTCGCAGCTTGGAGGGTATCATTTCTGGGGTTCCACTGGTCTCCCCCTGACCACATTAGACCCTGTTAATGTGATGGTCTTTCAGAGCAGCAGACAATCACCCTCTAGTTCAATGGCTCTCAATGTGTGGGTCGAGACCTTTTGGGAGGGTGTCACACAACCCTTTCACAGGGTTTTGAACAACATTACAGTGATGAAGTAACAACAAAAATAATTTTGTGATTGGGGGGGGGGGTGGTCACCACAGCATGAGGAACTGGATTAAAAGGTCGTGGCATGAGGAAAGTTGAGAGCCACTGCTCTAGTTCTTCTGTACAGGATGTGGAGGCTCAGATTTGTATAGTTGGTCCATCTGCCCTTTGGTCTAATTGTTCCCACGAGTCTTTGAGTCTCTTCATCCTTCTTTGTTCCTGGGTTAGTACAGTTCCTAGAATTGAGAAATTCATAGACATGCATATGTGTATAAGAGAAAGTTTTATATAAAGGATAATTGTACATAAGAAAACATCCCAACCCAGTTCAGATCAAGCCCATAAGTCTGATATTAGCTCGAATGTCCGATACCAATCTATAAAGTCCTCTTCAGACTCAGGAAACACATGCCATGATGCCGAGTGCAGGACGATCACAGGCCAGGGGGTAGAAAGTCTTGTGGATGGAGTGGCTTTGTAAGCATCTCAGAGCTGTTAGGGGGTCTCCACGTGACTTCTCCAGCACCCAGAGCTGCAGCAGGGTAGCTCCATGTGACTTCTCCCCAGAGATGTCTCGCAGGGAGTCAGCCTTGTCAGCAGAGTCTCCAAAGGAATAGACAGAGAGGGCAGTGTCTCTGACCTTCAAGGAGGGAAAAAGACAGGTGTTCCTAGAATTATCAGGAGAAGACCATGCCCACAAGAGGTCTCATTGGTTATATCTTGACTGACAGGCTAGACTCCACCCCTTCACTTGTAATCCTCTCAAATTGGCACCAGATTATGTAACTATCACAGTTCCCAATGGAGGGGTGGGGAAGACCAGCCTTATATGGTTGTTTCCACGCCTTTAAGATCCTAGTCACTACCCACTGACGTAGTCTGTGCTCTGTCTTCATGGTGGTCTGTGTCGTGCCAGCTGGCCTCGGTATCTCCCGTACTCATTTTTTCTTTTCTTTTAAAAATTAGTTTATTTTTTAAATTGTGATTGTGTCTTCATTTACTTTTCATTATTGCCAGTTGGGATTTAATCCATATATCATATCATTCCAAATTTCAGTCACAACAAGGAGAATGTACAATCAAGACCTATCGGGAGAACAGACATTGGAAGAGTTGACGAGGGAAGTTTCCAAACATTCTTTTTCTACAGTCTTTAGCATTTTTAATTTAGCCAAAGAAAGCATCAGAAGCCCCAAAGCAGGGCTGTGCGGATGGCGTTTCTGCTCACCCCTTGTTTGGGAAAGGTGGCACACTAAACTGTCTAGGAAATGCCCTTCCCCTGCCTCCAGTTGGGCCGACCCAGCCTCCTATCTTCACTGTCCCCTGCCCCAGTTCATGCCTCTGGTCCAATA
>PVJH01038929.1:0-16801 GCA_004026705.1 Nesogale talazaci
TCAGGTTCTCTGGGACAGAGGTCTCTGGGGGTGACCTTAGGCTGTGGGAATTTATTGTAAGGATGTGTGTGGGAACGTGGAGGCCATGGAGCCCCGTGGCTCCCTCAGCCAGCACGGCCGCCAAATGGACTCCAGGATCACTTGCAGGTCTTGGGACGTGGTTGTCTGAGCAAGGCGAGGCCCGGCCCCCTGACCGTCCCCCTTGCTCTCTCTCAGCTCCTTTGTCGCTGTCTCTGCTGGTCCTGCCACGCCCCGCCCGGCGACCTGCTTTCTGCTTATTCGCCGGGGCTTCGGTGCGCCTGCGGCTTCCCTGGTATCTTTTAGCGTCCAGTCCCAGTGCCCAGCTGGGCCTCGGTACTCACATTCAAACTTCTCGATGCAAGGTCATTCATGAGATTATGGCCAAGACCGATGTTAGCAGTCACTTCCATGCTCGGCCACCTACCATGCCTCTGGCTGGCCGGAAGCAGGCCGACTATTGAGCCAGGTGCCCACCTCACCACTGGTTCAGTCAGCAGGCTTGCCAATGCCAGCCCTTACTTCCTCTGTGGGAGTAGGCGGATTGTTGATGGAGATGGTGCTGTGTGTGTGTGTGTGTGTGGTGAGGGGGGAGGGGGCAGGCAGGCAGGGTTGAGTTGAATCAGGCCATAGCGGGTCTCGTGAGACTTGACCTGTCTGAATGTTTGTCTCGGCCATGAAGAAAGCTAACAAATATAACAAAAAACAAGGCCATGTGCTTTGAGAAACTTGCCAAGGCCCCTCGCTACCGCGGAGAGCCCTGTTTGTCTCAAGCCCTCCTGGAAGTTGATGAGCAGAAGAGAGAGGGCTGGCAGGTTTGGCATCACGTTCTCTTCTCGCCACTGGGTTTCTAAGTCTTGGGTTCTGTGGACCGGAAGGAAGGAAGGAAACGGGGTGGGGCGGGGGGAGTGGAATCCTCTCCCTACTGCCCCTACTTGCACCCTCTGTGCCCACAGGAAGGGACTCCACGGTGGCATCTAGATGCGGCGTTCATGTTGGTTCTGCCTGTCGGTAGTGCTCAGCTCACCTGAATCCTGTCCATTTGGGTGGTGAACATCCATCACGGGACCACGTTAGCTCAGAGTATGATCTCAGAGTCGGATTGGGAAAGTACCAGCGGCTAGCGGCTTGCTTCCCGCCCTCAGTGCTCTCCCGGGAAGGTGTTCAATGGTTGACGTTTCCGAAGTAGGTGGCTGAGGAATGTTTTTTTCCTGGGTGTCTCTGGGTGGCCTCTGACCCCCCTCCAGCCTCTTGAGTTAGTGGTGGCACACTGACCCAGTTGCTTCACCCAGGATTTGGGAGCGGTGTGAAAGCTTAATATGAACATGCTCAACACATGAATGGACAGGGACTAAGGAAAACATGAATTTGCAATTTGACCCTCCAGGAGGAAGAATGATGATAGGGATGAGAGGCTTGGTGTTGGTTTCAGAACACCAGGTCTAGCCTTGAGGTCCCAGCTCTTCTAGTTGTAAAGCTCTGTGACATTGGGACTAGTTACTTAACTTCTCTGAGCCCCCCTTTCCTCAACTGTCAGGGGGAGTTCTTGCTCATGGCAAGATTCTTGGGAAAGGCCACATAACCATATGTTTCCTAGCGCAGAGGCTGACACAGCATGCTCCAGTTTTGATAGCTCCAAGTGTTCTGTAGCTCACCAGGGACAATGGGCGTTGGGGTGCAATGGATCGGTGGGGGGGGGTAGGTCAGGGGGTTGGTGGGTGGGTGGGGACGGGGAAGCTCTTTCCTCACGGGTGTGAGCCTACACAGGCATGCTGGAGTCCTAGCTTGTTGACAGGTTCTGGGAAAGGGGGAAGAAGTGTAGGCTTAGATCCTAGCTACAGAGATAGAACCTTCACCACCCACAGAGTCTGGAGAAACTGTAGTTCCCCGAGCAGAGTGCCAATTCTGACCAGAGAGGGACTCAAAGACGACGTGGTCAATAGGTGCTATTGTGCAGAGGCCAGGCCCAGGGGTGGAGGGTGAGGGGTGGGAGTGGGGGAAGAGCAGTGTTGGGAAGACCAGGATCTAATGGGAGAGTAAGGCCACCAGCAAGGCCGCCATCTAGGTGGGGCCAATGAAGGGTTAGAACTTAGAATCTGAGTGTCTGGGTCAGTCTGGGGTCCAAAGCCTGTCGTCAGCCATTCAGAAGCACCAGGATGGGATGGGAAAGAGGCCTTGCTGCTAAGGAGGGGGTCCCCTGATTGGGAGGCCGTCACTGGGGAGGGGTTGCCTCTGTAGTCTAACTCTCGTGCCTCTTAAAGATGCAGCTCTGGAGTCCAGCATTTGTCTGCTGGACACTCCCACAGCCTGGGTCTGTGAAGGGGATGCTCACGGGCAGACTCTGGGAGGGGGTTGCTGCTCCAGGGACGATAGCTTGTACGTGTGTCTCTGCTTCTTGGGCAAGGCTGTCGAGGGGCAAGCATCTCTCTCCACCATGGCCTCGGGTCTCTGCAGTGGGAAGGCCTCCGTCTTGCCATGCTGTGCCCCTTTTCGCAGCAAGTCCCCTCCTGTCCTTGAGGGGGCCCGTTCTGCCAACCACTCCCCTCGTATTTCAACAGGGTGAACCCCCATTGGCTGCTTGTGTCAATCACTGTGGGACATCCAACTTTGACTCAGGGGTCTGCCCTCCTCCATGGGGTGGCTGAAGAGCACCACCCCCACCCCAACCCCAGCCTCGTCTGAGATGTAGTTTTGCCACCTTTGCTGAGCCCCCAACGTGCTTTCATGTTGGTCTCTTTCTGGCTTTTCTGCCTTACTCCTTGGAAGAGTTCCCCGTCTCTTAAGCGTGAGCACCCTTTCCCAACCCCCAACTGCCAGCATCACCCAACCCGCCATGTACTTTAAGGTAAAAGTCAAGTTCCTTGTGGGAGAAGAACATTGCCATCTTCCCCCCCGGTCTCTTCCACAGACACTAGCTGATAGTTTCTCTTAACCCTGGTTAACCTGATTTTTCAGTAAAGTGAGTCCTTCTTCAGAGGTTGGGGTCCCATTTCCCCCTTTCTCTTTTAGGACCTTCTTCCACTTAGGGTCTTTTGTTTCTTAAATAGTTCCCTCATGAAACAGCTATTTCTCACCACCTCTTAAGCACACCCCTGGTCATTTCCATAACCATCCCCAAGCCAGCCTCCTGGGTCCCTGTGAAATGATGGCCCGGCCACTGTTTCTCCTGACAGCCAGAGTTCTTGAAAGCATTGTCTGTATTTATTGTCTTGATGGCATCCCTCCCAGTTGCAGACGCAATACTCCCAGTCTGCCTTTCACCTGTGCCCAGCCTCCGTCAATGTTCCCCCCACTGACATTCCCGGTAACCGCTTTGGCCAAGATCACTGTTGACTTTTGGATCACCAAGCCCGATGTACGGTGGACACTTTTGCTCAGACTTTTCCTGAACATTGAAGGCTCCTACTAACTGTGTCCCCCTAGTGGCATTCTCTTGCCTTGACTTCTCCAACAGTGCTGTCTCCTGGTTTCCCTTCTGCCTCTCTCGCTTGTCTTTGTCAGCCTCCTTCCCAAGACCCTCTTTCTCTGTCTAGATTGGCGTTCTCTCCTTCAATCTGCAGTTGCCATTCACACATTCTACTCTGGTGCTGAGTTCATTCTCTTCATCTGCTCAATGTCAACCCACCCTCCACTGCTATCTCTTATCGGTCCACGTCAGCCTGTGGACCGACCACCCCTATGAACTGAGTCTCTCCCCTTGAGCATTGCCCAAACTGGACCGCCTGCCATCTCCCTTCTAATTTACTTCTTCTCCTTTATGCCCTAGATTGAGGGTCTGGAACCATCCAATGGACCAAATGAAATATCCCATGAAACTTAACATACGCTTTCTCAACTAGGTGCTCTCTGGATTCCTCTTTAGAGTGGGTGTCTCATTCTCTCTTCGGCCGCTCCTCAATCGGTTGCCAACTCCAGTGCACACTCCCTTCTTATTGTCTGTAGCATCAGTCTGCTCATGCTGACAGATGCGCCTGGCCTCCATCATCTCGAGAACCCTGTAACAGCACCACCCTACTTCTCTTGGCCTTGGTTTGGTGGGCACTTCCATCTCTTCCCCACTTGCTGCCAGAAGGCACTGTTGAGATTGCAAATTCACTCGGGCCACTCTCCTGCTCCAATGGCTCGAGGGCTTCTGCCATGCCTCTGGGATAAAGTCCAAACTCCTGGCCAAGGGTCCTCCAGGCCCTTCCCTTGAAGGAGGGAAGGGAAGGGCCCAGAGAGCAGATGCAGGTCCACCGGGGGCTCCAATCCTTGCCACACTTTGTTTTTGTCGTGTGACCATGGGGGAGTCACTTAACGACACTGACGTCCACATCATGGGGTGGGGGGTAGGGTGGGGGGTGGCACTGTGAGGATCAGATGAAATAATGTATGGATGGGTAGCTTTTGTTATTTGTCTCCCCTCGCTACAGTTGCTCTCGGGGGTGTGCTCTTAGAGCGAGCCCCTTCCCTGGCCTTTCACAGCGGATGACGGCACACTATGCTTTCCTGCCACGCTCCCTACCTGCACCCTGTGCCTGCAGTTGCCAGCATCTGTGCTCACCCAGACCCCTTCTTGCCCTTGGCTGGACTTACCTCCACGGGCTTGAGTGGGGTCGGCCCAGTAATCACCTGGCCGGGTGTTTCTCCCTGCACACTCGGAGACCAGTTGCCATTTGCTGTCCCTCTCCAGGCACTGGCTTCCTCTTCCTGTCCTCCCCTGTCCTCTCAAGTGCTCGGTCCTGGGCCCAGCCATCTCCTTGAGGGAAGGGGCCATGTCTTATTGATCTTTATATCTCTAGCACTGAGCAGAGGACCTCAGCCAGAGGGGCCACCAATCACCCGGCAAGTGGGCAAACTCAAACCTGGAGTTCAGGTCAGGGGACACTCCATTTCTCGTCTTCATACTGTTTATTGCTTATTTTTCTGCTTCCTTCTGGGGAGTAGGGTGGGGGTTGCCGTGGGGGCGCTGTCAAGTCCTCAGATTATAAGTTCCCCGAGGGCAGCAGGGTCCCTGGGTGAGGGGGTGCCCCCTGTGGGACCCTCTGCACACACTGCTGGGGGCTCATCCCAGAAGAGGAGCCCCCTGTGAGGAGAGACTGGGCTTCCCCTGAGCCTGGTGCCCGCCGAGCCTAGTGGACTAGTGTGGAGGTGCTGCTGCTGTGAAGGGGGAGAGAGAGGAGGGGTGCTGGCCTGGGGGGTGGGGTGGGGAATAGGGAGAGGAGGTGAAGAAAACCCTGCCGGGCATGCTGGGGTTCCTGACTTCTCCAGCCAACTGGGAAAAGTGTCAGCATCTCCCCCAGGGACAGCCGGGCAAGAATTGGCTTTTGCAATGAAAGATGGCTTCAGGTTATTTGCTTTTAAACTGATTTTCAGAGGGACCAGAGCGTCTCTGGGTGTTCCCTGCCCTCGGTTCCCAGGTGAGACCCGCTGACTTTTGACATGAGAAGTTCTGCCTTAGGAAAAGGGGGTTGTGGGAGACCCTGCCTGCCTCACAATCTGGGCTGACTTTGCACATAAGCATGCCGGCCTGGGCACAGCACTCAGTGGCCTGAGCAGGCTGCCGCCGCCGCTCCTGCAGGATAGCACTGGGGGTAGTCACTGTTTTTCGTCTCACTCAAGCAGAACTGGGGAGAAACTAGGCCCACGGCCAACCAACGCCGCGTCTCTCTAGTCCTGTCCCACAGCCGCCCGAGCTGTGGCGGCATGAATATTCCCTCTGGCCGGCCCTGATGAGGCTGAGCCTCTCTCCTTCAGGGGACAGAGCAGCTGGGGCCTCAGGCTGCTAATTGCTGGGAAGCCGGAGGCAGGGCCCTGCCATGGGGACAGCACCTCTCTTCCCCTCCACGTCCTCAGGACGCTCTCATTTGCTGTGCTTACCCCCTTCCTCGGTCTCTGGATGGGTGGTTCATGCAAAGGAGCTAGTGATAGCGGAGTGCTGCCCTCCGGACATCGGGTTCTCTTTGGAGGCTCCCTCCTGCTCCTCCCCCCTTCAGCCCCCCACCCCCACCCCCACCCCACCACCACCACCACACACACACACACACACACTCACACACAACTTTTTCAAGTGAGATCTCTGAAAGCTAGCTGGGCTTTCTTCTCCTTTACTAGGAAGCAGTGATGGGGCTGGTCACTTTGACAGAGCCTTTAGGAACCAGGTACTCTGTCCACTGAGAATCCAGGCACCTTTGCAGAGGAGGAGGGGCAGCAGGACCACACCTCCTTCGGGCTACCCCGATCCCTGCAACCTGCAGACAAGAATCTTTTCTTCACCTGCCAAATCCAGGCGAGTTTGCGGAGGAGAGACTGGAACCGCTGTGTGCTTTCTTTCCATTCGAATCAAGAATCAAGTCATTTGAAGGGCCCTTCTGCTGCAAGTGGGAGCTGGCTTCGGTTGGACACCCAGGAGCACTTCTTGCTAGAAGTTGAGGTGTTAGGGAATGAGGGAGGTGTGACGTTGGCCTCCTCTGGGGTCTGTAAAAGGAGACGTGCTCTCATGGAGGTCGGGCACCAGAACCAGAGGGGCTTGGTGGGCCCAGGGGGAACTCAAGCAGCTGGTCTCGGGGAAAGACCATAGCCTTGAAGGACCCAGGTTCACCACTTGAGTTAGGTTGTTGTTCTTGGTGGGTCAGCAAACGGCAAGGATGCCTGTGAATTTGGTGGGCATTTAAATGGGGGGAGGCCCCAGGTGCGCCAGACTTTCAAAGCCTTGCCCCTGTCATATTAGGGCACACACACATTCTCTTCTTTCCCTCTCCCATCTTTCTCTTGGGACAGGAATGTTGCTCATTACTGTGCAAGGGGGTCATGAGACCAGGAGCACCGGATGAGTCTGGGCAGGACTCAGACTTTCACAGGCAGGCAGGTGTCTTCCATCCACTAACTAAATATCAGAGTGGCAGTTGGGGGCTGGGAGTGGGGGCTGAGGGGGAGGGGGAACTGAGGCCCTTCCCTGAAGCACTTGAGAGTAACCTCTTGCATCCTTTGCCCTTTCTGCCAGTCAAAGGGTCTCCAGCCACTGTCTGCAGGCTCTAGACTGGAGCACCCCAGCAGACAGCCGGGCGGTGGTTGAACTAGAGCCCCGGCGTGGAGGCTGTCCATGGACTGCATGGCAGAGGGAAGGCCCCTCTTGGGTTCCCGGTGTTGGAGACACAGGGAAGCCTTTCTATGAGAATGGGACTCTGGCCTCATTTCCTTGGGGATCCTAATGTGTAGGGTCTGCTTGGAATGTGCTTGGCTGTAGGTCAGAACGATTTTTTTTTTCTGCTCGTCATGTGGGGCATGAAGAGAGAGGGCTGGTGGGCAAGTGATGGTGACGATCAGTGGGGACCAGTGGGGGCCATCGAAGGCTGGAAAAGTTAAGGGAAGCAATACAACCCAAGGTGTGTTTCTTCGTCTGTTCACCCATCCATCCATTCATTCATCTGTTTATTTACATAGTACCTGTGCACGCAGCACTGGGTACGTGTGGAGAAAAAGAGAGAGAGAGAGAGAGAGAGAGAGAGAGAGAGAGAGAGAGAATAAAATCACAGGAATGCTTTGTCCTCTTGAGCAAAGTTGCAGTTGAACTGATGAATGAATGGCAGGGCTGTGCCCTGCCATCGCCCTGGGCTGGCACAGGCCTCGAGAGGTGGCCATGCACCTGTGGTTTCCCATGGACTTTCCCTGCTGCACACAGCCCTGCTTCTTCCCACAATGCTGAGCCCTACTTGTGGTTCTGAAGCCTATTATTGAAATCCGCAAAAGCTTTTTTTCTTTGAAATTTTACATTGAACCGTTTGATGGACATATAATCCACCCCGCATACAATCGCCCAGAGATGTTGCAAATTGTCGTGCCATCATCATGGCAACCAATTTCAGAACACTTTATTCTTTCTTGTACTCATTGTCATTAGCTTCCCGTGTCCCCTCCAACCCCTCATTCACCCCCCCTGCCCCCCCCCACTGCCCTTCAGTGGCTGTCTCGATAGATTGGCCTGTCCTGGATTTCATATAAAGAAGAAAAAAAACCCGCATGGCGACAAAATTATTTTGACACAAATTACTTCTGATGGTGATATTGTTCAAAGGACCTGCTTCATGGCTTCAAAAAGTAGAATTCACAATAAGCAAGGCCATCATTCAGATGGACGGCCCCATCATTCGGTGGGCGCCTCACTCAGACTGCTGAATATTCATTCCTTCACCTCTTCCACTGGTTGGAAGCTCCTCCTTGCAGGTCACTGCCCACCCCCACCTCCCCACCCCACCCCCATTGCTTGTTGCCTTGATGCATTGTTCTTCTTGCTTCTCTATTCTCATCAGCTGTGTGGTGGTCATCTATGTCCATATCATGATTGAGATGTAGGGGTGGAGTCTGGCCTGCTAATCTGGAGAGAGCCATTGGGTAGTCAAATGAGACCTCTGTGTGGGCATGGCTTTCTCCTGAGACTTCTGGGAAATCTCATGATATTTCCCTCGTGGAGATGAGAGGCCATCTCCCCCAGTTGTTGGGAGTCAGTGTCCTAGATGACAAACTACAGACGAGACAAGATGGCAGCATCCGAGGAGCTGGAGGAGCCGGAGGAGAAGCCACACGGCCTTACTCTGATGGAACCAGACCTCTAAAGCTGGAGAAGCCACAGGGAGACCCCTGCCAGCACTGAATTGCTTCTAGCATCACTGGATGCTGTTGATGGACCCTGAGCCCTGGAAGCGCGGATCTATGGGAAGAACCCCTGCCAGTGCCGGGACTCTGCACCCACTTGGCCTGTGACTTCATGAGTCAGAAGGAGACTTTATAGACTGGTATCAGGCATATGTGCTAATATCGGACTTATGACGTTGGACTGGACTGCGTTGGGATGCTTTCTCAATGTCCCATTTCTCTTGTATATAAACCTTACCCTTATATCCATATGTGTGTCTATGAATTTGTTTCTCTAGTCTACCCAGACTAACACAAGCTGTAACCATTAAGGACAGACTCAGAGAAATGGGAGCGCTGTGCTTGCTAAACGAACAAGCTTCGGGGTATCTCCAAGTCAAGGCTCAGGAGTTTGGCTTGCTGGCTGGCGGTGCTATGTAACAGCATGGCTATATGTTCTCCTTGCTTTTGCAAGCCTCCTTCCCTTGTGGTCCTTAAGCTCTGTGTATAAGCACAGTCACTGAGTAGAAGGGCGAGGATGCATCTGAGGGGGCATGTGGGCACAAGGCGTCCTTGATGATGCTGTGTGGTTTCAAAGGAGAGAGGTGTCCCCTGAAGGCCAGTGAAAATGCAATCGGATAGGAGCTTGAGGGCAAGAGAGAGCCTGGGTGAGCTGTGAGTGGAAGCAGCCTCATGGCAGAGAAAAGGGACAGAGAGACTTTTCCAGGGGGATGAGTTTTCATGAGTGCCAACATAGCCAACTCATGCAACTCATGCAGCGACGCGGTCTACAGGGCCTTGGCCCAAGCTTTTCCAGGTCCTGCCACAGGAGGCCACAGCGCATTGTTGACTTTGTCTACTTGGTAGAGGGTGTGGTGAATGGAATTTGACTGTAAAACCTCCATGACATGAATCAGGGAGAGCCAGTGTGCTTTGACATAATCACCAGGGCAGAGGCAGAGAAAGGAGATTTTCATTTCCTTCTTGAGCTGGAAAAGTCCCCATCATACTTTTGATCACACTTCACAAGGACCATAAGCATTGGATTTGACATTGGGAGTCACCAATGGGTGTTAGTTCTTGTAGGCATTTAACAGTAACAATAAAAAAGCCAGCTTAGCCATATTTGGGAAATAAGCAGCATAGAGGGGAGAGGAAACCGGCCCAATGAGGACTTAATACCCTGCCACCTGATGCCAAGTGATGCATCCATTTGAGAAGCCAGGTGGAAAGCAGTTGCTATTCTAAAGAGAAAGCATGCATGCAAGTGACAGGGTGACTTGAGAGTTCATCTGCTCAGCAGTCCCTTTTTTCCCTGTTCAAATGGCAGACTAAACAAATCTGGCAACTTCTTCCTTCCATCCTCCAAACACAGAAATGATAGAATATAAACTTAAATCTCCACCCCCCTCACCACTATCATGACCCCAAATCCACCTTATAAATCCGGCTAGACCAGAGGATGTCCACTGGTTCAGATAGGAACTGGACACATGGGGAATCCAGGACAGATGATCCCATCAGGACCTCTGGTGAGAGTAGTGATTTCACAAGGCAAAGGGGAAGGGGAAGGTGTAGGATGAAAGGGGGAACGGATCACAATAATCTATCTATAACCCTTCTTGGAGAATGGATAACAGAAAAATGGGTGAAGAGAGACATTGGTCAGTGTAAGATATGACAAAACAATAATTTGCAAATTAGCAAGCGTGAGGGAGGGAGGGAAGAAATGAGAATCTGATAGTGAGAGCTCAAGTAGAAAGAAAATGTTTAGAGAATGGTGAAGGTAACAAATGTGCCTGACACAATGGGTGGATGGATGGATTGTGATAGAAATTGTATGAGCCCCCAATAAAAGGATTAAACACAAAACAAATGAGAATACACACTTCAAAGTATACACCTAACGAGGAGTCAGAGTGTCCTCAGTGCCTCCAATGCCGTGGACACCCTCCCAAGGGGTAGAAAGAAAGCAGAGGCCATCGAAGGCCAGATGCATGGCTTCACAGGCTCCGGCTTGAAGGCTGCAGCAAAATGCTCCAAGCCTGCAGGGGCCAGGTGTGGTCTCGAGAGCCTCTCGGGGCAGTTGGTTGGACTTCCTGGGGAGGTGAGACGGGAGAGGTGAGCCCCTTTCTATCTCTGCACTTGACTTCCTCAGCAAATTCTTTGAGGTATGTGGACCAATTTGATAGGACCGTGAGGGGAAGAGGAAGAAGAATGTTCCAGGTGACCCACACCACTCAGGAAAGAGAAGCCCCTGCCACACTCTTTACCAGCTCCACCCCCAACAGCAGGCACCCGCCCTCACATCCACCATACCAGCAGAGGGAGCTGTGCCCTTGTGCACCCTCTTCGTTCTTCCCTGGGGGCCAGATAAGCAGGTACAAGGATGGACACCCAAACCCCTGTGAAGCAGAGGTACAGATTTCAGTAAATGAAAGCTCTACACCCAGAGAGATATTGATCACCTGAGCAGATGGAATGTGAGAGGAAGCATTGACGAAAGACTGGGGCCAGACCTTTTGTTGAAATTAAAAATGCTAATCCCAACAAAATTTCAAAGTCCATTTCAAAGGTGGAAGTGAGTGAAACAGAGGGCAGGGGTGGCTGAAGAGTGACGGAGTGAAGTGGAAGCAGAAACCGAGGGAGTCTCTGAAAGCCATGGTCTAAAGAATGAAGGAAGGAAAGCTTAAGCTGGGGCAAAGAGATTCTAACCAGCCTTCCTCCATGATGAGTTTGAGGAGGGTGGAATAGATGGGAGGGAGAGCAGACACAGTACAAAACATTGTAGCCAAAACACAGAACAGGAACAATTCAAGATAAACCTCACAAGTAAACAAGATGTCTAAGCAAGAGATAGAATGGATGAGGAGAGACTTATAACCAGACACAGCACAATTGTCAAGCTAGATGAGACTGATGAGAAAGCTGGGGAAGGGGGTGGCAGAGTGAGAGGATGAGATGTGGGGAGAGGTGGCCTTTAGGGAACAAGAATTAGAGGAGCAAGTCACGGACAATATGGTACGGTGTAAGAATGCAGTGGACCTGTATACTCAAAATCAGGGGTGAGGTGAGCAGATATTGCACTTGGATTATATGACCAGCATAGCAAGGCACCAGCATGGGAGGATGGTTGTCTAATGAACTATCTGTGAGACGCAGATGACATAACCTTGCTGATTGAAGAGAACTTGAAGTGTACTGATGGGTGAAGCTCACTCACTGAGCCTCCAGAGCGGACTACACCTCAGTATAAAGAAAACAAGAAGCCTTCTGACTGGGTCAGTCGCCAAAAGTCACGACAAGCCAAGAAAAGAATGGAATTGTCACGAAGGTTATTATTTTATCTGAACCCACGATCAATGCCCGTGGGAGAAGCAGCCAAGAGCTAGACGAAGTGCACAGAATTAGGCAGATCAACTGTTCAAAAGCCAAGGTGTCACTTTGAAGACTGAAGTGTGCCTGACCCACACCCTAATGCTTTTAATGGGCATCGTGTGCAGGTGAAAGCGGGGTGGCGCATAAAGTAGACGGGGGAGCGGATGCATTTGGACGATGGTGTGGGTGAAGGATGGATATTGCACCCAGCATGGGCTGCCGGAAGAAGGACAGGCAGGGCTTGGACAAGGTAGAACCAGCGTGTTCCTTAGCAGGGAGGAGAGGGAGGGAGTCTTCCTCCTCTGTCTTGGGACATGTCACCAGTGGGGATCAGTGTCAGGCAAGGTTCTCTAGAAAATGAACACCAGGACACGTCTCTGGAGACCATCTATAGAGCGAGAGAGGTTCTTATCATGAAATAGACTATAACAGCCCATCAGTGGACACAGCAAGACACAGTGTCCCACTCATGGGCCGTTGTGGGACAGTTAAGATACTGAAGGTTTACCAACCCATGTGGTCCCCTAAGCCCCAAGCCCAGGAAGCACGCAGCAGGAAGGTGAGGGGGCCGTGGAGGCCACTCACACAGTGTGACGGAGCAGGGTACGGTGGCGCCTGCGGGTGGCGTGATTTGAAGTGGCTGGCTGGTGGGTGCGATGTCAGGGCCAGTGGCAAGGCCAGTGGATTCAGCTGGCCCCCAGACAGCCACGAGCAGTGCCCCCCGTGTGCAGCGCGATGGCCCAGTGCCGAGGCCCACTGTTGGCCTGGCAAAGTGGTGCAGAGCACTGGAGCAGCCCCCGGGGTCACACAGCACATGTGATGAGACGGGGCAGCTGGGTCAGTCAGCGCGTATTGGTCCACAACCAAGGGGAAAGAGAGAGAGAGACCAGCCTCCACAGAATCATCGATGTGGGCTGCACCTCTAAGGGAGGTCATCAGGCCAAGACCGATTGACAGGCTAAAGTAAATTTGACTCATACCTTCTTATAGGTGTCATGTTGGCGCACGTGCATGTAGACACACACACACACACACACCTATCACACATTTAATGCATGGTTAAGTAGAGCGTCAGCACAAAAGAGAAGACCCTCCCTCTCTTATGGATGGGCCCAGTGGCTACGGCAATGAGCTCACACAAACAGACAGAGGCTGAGAAGTCTCCTTTCATTCGGCTGCACTATGGGGTCAGAGCCACCTGGACAGCCCCTAACAGGCTGACTGCCATGGAAGCATGGGGGTGAGGAAAGGCACCCCGGCCGTATAGATTCGGGGCTTACCACCCACCAGCTGTCTCTGAGAAAATGTCTCTGAGAAAATTACTTGCGGCCAGAAAACAGAGAGCAAGCCTGTAAGTGGGAGTCGAGCAGCTACTCTGAGCCAGCTGTAACCATTGCTTCTGCAGCATGCACAGGGGAAGTCTCCCTTGGAGCCCACTCTTGATTGAGGAAGAAGCGTGAATAGATGCGCTGTCTGGCCCAGACAAAGCGGGAGGGCTGGGGTGGCTCGTCCTGACCACCTCTTGGTCCCCAGTTGCCTTTGGGAGCGGCCGTAGTGAGGTGTGAGATGCCCTGGTGGTGGGGAGGTTCCTTGAAACCACCAGCAACCCCGAGGGAGAAAGACGAGGCTTTGTGCCCCCCTGAACTGTCACCGGGAGACGCCAGGAATGAGTGGACTTGACGGCAGTGAGTTGGTTGTTGGGGGTTGGTCTGGGTATTGATGGGGGGAGACGGGAATCGCGTGTTGGCAATCTTCTCTCAATTCTGATCGAAGGCCTTTCCTGTTTTTGTCAGAGGGAGGCCTGTGGAGGTAGGAAGAGCCCTGATAGCATAGTGGGCAGTGAGCTGGACGACAGGCTTGGCAGATTGAAAGCCAGCAGCCACTCCCTAGGAGAAAGATGAGGCTGTGTGCTCCCATAAAGACTTAAAGCCTTAGAAACTCATAGGAGTGGTGTTTCTCTGTCCCATGGGGCCAACAAGGGTCTGAGTCAACGGAGCGGGAGTGAGTCCTGAAGTTGAGAGAGGGGCGCGGCTGGGAGGCCAGGGTGGACCGCACACTCGCCTTTCCCTTAAGTTCTGAAATCCATTCCCTGAGAGGTGGAAAGGAAGATCGGGAGCGTCAGCGCTGTCCCCACGGGGTGGTTTGCCCGGGAGTGGGCACACGGACGTGGCTGTTTCTCATGGCTGGCCATGCGATGGCCGATGTTGATTGCTCAGAGCATTTGGTATGTAATATGCCCAGCGGAAGAAAGGGGAGGGGGGGGGGTGGCTCGGACATCTGGGGACCCTGCCCCAGGGACCTGCCATTTTGGAACACTGCCAGCCCCGCTGGATGGAGGGGAAGGCTGCGTCAGAAAGAAGCCCTGCACAGCCTTGGGAAAGAAGGAAACAAGTGTTGCCCGAGGCAAAAGAGTCTGCAAGTCCAGAGACGGGTGCCTCAGTGCTGCTTTGGCGAGCCTGCAGGGCAGGGGAGACAGGAACCTCTGGGGTTGCCCCCATGGCCTGAGCCAAGACACTGTATATAGACTGTGTCTCTAAAGTAGTCCAGGTCCCCAGGATCACTTCTTCAAAGAAGAAGGCTTGAAAGCAATTTAAAAATTCATATTTCGTTGATTTCCAGAACAAACATATATCAATGTGAATGAGGGGTGGTGCAGGGTGGAGGCCCAAAGCCCATTTGTAGACAAATGGGCATCCCCTTCCAGAAGGGTCACAAGGAAAAGACAAGCCTGTCAGGGTGCCGTGTCGCACCAATAAAACACCCAACATCCCTCTAGTTCTTCAATGCTTCTTCCCCATGCCCCACTATCGTGACCCCAATTCTACCTTACAAATCTGGCTAGACCAGAGCATGCATGTACATGGGCACAGATATGAACTGGAAACACAGGGAGGCCAGGACAGATAAACCCGCCAGGAGCAGTAATGATCTACCAGGAGGGTCAGGGGAAGGTGGGAGGAGAAAAGTGAACTAGATCACAAGGATCTACATAGAACCCCCTCCCTGGTGGGGCTTGGGAGACGGACGGCAGAAAAGCTGGCGAAAGGGGCAGACATTGATCAGTGTAAAGACATGAAAAAAAAATTGATAAATTATCAGAGGTTCATGAGGGAGGGAGAGGAAAACATGAGAAGCTGATTCCAAGGGTTCCAGTAGAAAGAAAATGCTTTGAGAATGATGGCAACAAATGTACAAATGTGCTTGACACAATGTGTGTACGTATGGATTGTGATAAGAGTTGTACAAGCCCACAGTACAATGATTTTTTTAAAAAAATCATAGGCAATTAAAGTAATTTCCCTGGCCCACCCTCCCCTAAGTGTTGTCCCCTTAAGGCAACCATGTGGGTCTCAGGTCCCAGACACAGTAAGCATCTGTGTTCCCTGATGGCTGGCTTCCCCAGTTGTGGGTCTGACTTCACTGTCTGTGGAATGGAGCCTTTCTCCATCTTTCTCCCTGGGTGGGCCTCTGTCCACGGAGCTTTCTCCGCTCTGCAGATCCAATGGAGGTTGGAAAGGATGTTTCATCACTCTAAAGCAGTGGTTCTCAACCTGCGGGTCGCAACCCCTTTGGGGGTCAAGCCACCTTTTCACAGGGGTTGCCTAAGATCACTGGGAAGCACATATTTCTGAAGGTCTTAGGTACCGAGACACCGCTCCTCTGTCTGTCTCCAGGCGGGTCCACCCACATGCAGGTACGGCCACATGCGAGTGCCTGGCGTGAAGACTGTTACCCATGATACCTCGTGCTCCAAGACAAAACTTCATTGATTTGTCTTTAGAAATATTTTACAAGGTGTAATTACATGTCGTTCTTGTGAACACTATCCTTTCATGATGTTTACTTTATGTTGTTCTTGTGCATACTGTACTTTCATGATGTTCACTTTGTAACCATGAAAATGCATCCTGCATATCAGATATTTACCTGACGATTCATCAGAGTAGCAAAATGACTGTGCCAAAGTAGCAATGAAGACAGTGTTATGGTTGGGGGTCACCATGTGAGGAACTGTATGAAAGGATTGCGGCCTGAGGGAGGTTGAGAGCCGCGACCCTAAAGGAACCCTCGAAGCCACTATTATGTCCTGCTGCTGCCTCTAGGCAGGATGGACTCGAGTGTTTTCCTCAGATATTGTTTCTCTCTCTTTTTTATACACACTCAAGAAATAACTATTTTGGGGAAGATCTTTTTTCTGCCCGCCCGTTGAGGTTGGTCAAGAAAGCTTAAACCTCTACCCTCAGAAGAATGTCACATACACACGGGCTTCTGCCACCTTTGGGTCAGGGAAAAGACCTCCTCTGAGAACTTTGTGTGTGTTTGTTTGTTTGGGTTTTTTTTTGTTATTGTTGTTGTTGTTGTTGGAACTTTGTGTTTTTTAATAGAGCCACTTCGTCGTGATCTGCAGTTGACTTTTCCTCAGCAGAGCAATGAGGAAAGTTGGTTGTCGATGTTGGTGGTGAGGTCCAATGCTGGGGAGAATCGCGTCTTACTCTCCTCTCCACCCTGCAGGTCTATGTTCCCCAGTGTTGCTCCAGCAACACCTCGGTGTTAGGCCGGGTTGACGAGAGAAAGAATAAGAGAGCACTCTATATCGAGGAGTGATTGTATATCGAGAACACACCCCACGTTCACAAGGGGACGGCGCTGAAAGCCTAAAAGTATAATCAAGTGGGAGGTGGGGCACCAGACCACTCCGTCCCTGTCTGCAGGAAAAGTGGTGAGGTCTTGCAGAAGGCACATCCCTTAGACATGAACGCTGAGAACCAAAAGGGTATGCGTGCTGTTAGGTAAG
>PVJH01038930.1:0-16714 GCA_004026705.1 Nesogale talazaci
CTCTTAGTGTACATGCTCTGTTCTAGCCAGATTTGTAAGGCAGAACTGAGAGCATGATAGTTGGGGGGTGGGCATGGGTGAGGAAGTATTAGAGAATTAGAGGAGTGTTGTGTGTTTCCTTGGTGCTATAATACATCCTAGCTGCCTTGTCCATTCTTTGTGACCCTTCTGTGAGGGAATGTCCAATTGTCTGCAGAAGGGCTTGGAGCCTCCATTCCCTCTCCCTCATTTGCATCAATATGATGGTTCGTTAGGGGTCTTTTGATGCCTGATACCTGATCCTGTTGATACCGCATGATCACAGAGGCTGGTGTGCTTCTTCCATGGGAGCTTTGTTGCATCCCAGCTAAATGGTCACTTGTTTTATCTTCAAAACTTTAAGACCCCAGATGCTATATCTTATTGTATCCAGGCACCATCAGTTTTCTTCACCACACTTGCTTAAGCACCCATCTCGTCTTCAGCGATCATGTCAGGAAGGTGAGCATCACAGGATGCCAGGTTATTAGAAAAAAGTGCTCTTGCATTGAGGGAGGACTTAAGTAGAGGCCCATGGTCCATCAGCTACCTTAATACTTAACATCTAAATATATGTACATTGATTATATCTTTATCATTATATAGACATATATTTACATATGTAAGTGCCTATATTTATACTTCTATTGATGTCTTTTGCCTTCTAGTTCTCTCTGCTATTTCTCATGGCCTATCTTTTTTTTTTTTTACAGCCTAGCTTAAAGTACAGTGTTGTCTGTGGTAAAATAATATCCAGACATCTATAAGGAATGCTAGTTCATACTACTATTATTCAAATGTATGCACCAACCATCAAAACCAATCAGGGGGTGGGGAGATGGGAAATGAAAGAATTGTACCAATATATGCAGTCTGAGGTTAAAAGGACAAACTATTTATCTTGGAATAAGTATAGCCAGAGTGCTAGAGGCAAAGATGTATTTTACATATTTTAGACATGTTATCAGGAGAGACCAGTCCTTGAAGAAGGACATCATGCTTGGTAAAGTAGAGGGGCAGGGGAAAGAGGAAGGCCCTCAATGAGACAGATTGACACTGGCTATAGCAGTGGATGCAGGCATAGGAGCAAGTAGGAGAATGGGGCAGCACTGGGCAGTGTTTTTGTTCTGTTCCACGTAAGATTGCTAAGGTTTGGAACAGACTCAATGGCACCTGCAATAAGAACAGCAATGATATAGAAGTAGGTATGTGGCTATTGTAATAGAACTTAAATTCAGAACACTCAGCCTGCAGAAGGCGAGGAGGACAAGGAAACACCAAATCCATTTGTAGGGTCCTGCAGGGACCAATCTTGTCAAGTCTTCTAACATGCACACATGTCACAATCAAGGTTAAGTTCCCACTTCTGTAATCCTCCCCCCTGTAAATGCGATGTACTGATCTGTCCTCAATCATGAATTGGGGACAGTGTCCTTTGTTGCATGCCTTATTTAAATAGCTGTGTGATTGTAAATTTTTGGAGGCCCTTAGGATCTTGTGCTAATGACCTTCCTCATCCAGACTGAGGGATAGGAGCTAGAGTGCCAGCAGGCAAAGGAGACTCTTCAGGGCCAGGAAGCAGTGTGAGAGCTGGAGGCTGTCTGATGAGGTGATTTCAACCGCCTAGGACAATTTAAGTCTTAAACCTGCAGGTATCAGGCCCTGTGATAAGGTTCTCTAGAGAAACAAAATCAGGACAACTAATAATTATATATACATGTATATATTTATATAGCTAGATAGAAATCTAACGTAAGAGATAAACAGTTCACTAATCTATAAAGCACTACAAATGGCTCGGTGCAACTCACTTCTGTGAGACGGCTAGTACACTGGCAGTCCTGTCCTCTGTAGAGCAATTCAGGCTACCTGGCCACAGGCAGCAAACAGTAAGGCAAATCACCAGTAGTGAGCCAGAAGACAGGGTCCACCATCCCCAGTTCAAGAGATGTGTATTCCAGTAGGGTGGTGAAGCAGGGCTTGAAGGAAGCTCAACTTACAACGAGCGACGCAACCCCCAGATGAGGTGTCCCATGGGCAGTGTCGCTTGTAAATGGAAGCACAGAACAAGCTAGGCAGCCGGCTGCTCCCTGGTCCAAAGTTGCAAGCACAAGAGAGAGAAAGGCAAGGATCTCTCAGCCATTTATATCTCCACCCCTCAATTAATCTTGCATGTGTTTACTGGCCATGTTGGCACAACAAACCGGCCTGTCACAGCTCCCGAGGCTGATTCTAAACGCCAAAGTCAGCAAACCCAGGCTCTTTTTGGCTGACCATTACGTACCTGTGTATGGACGTACCTTACTTCCCTGCCCAGACCTGTGCAAGACTCCACCTTGGGGAGACGCGACCAGGTTGATGAGGGCAGCTGAGAAAGAGAGCTAGACTTGGTACAGGTTCATTCATTACCTGGAGACACACACAGGCTCTAACACAGTTCATTCCCTGGCAACCCTCTTACTCCCTCAGGTGCTTTTTTTCTCCTCTTTAAACAAACCTGACTTTCCACTGACCCTTTGTGGTCCATAAGTCCATTCCTCAGTTCTGGTTACTAAGAGTCTCTGGACCCATCAGAGTAATTGCAACAAGATTATGTGTCATTGTCCTATCTTTGTCCTGTTTAAGGATGAATCCATGTTCTCCTTAAATCATCTTTCAGGGGCTGAGCCCCGGTGGCGTAGTGGTTGTGCGCGGGACTGCGGCCCACTGGGATAGAGGTTCAATTCCAGCTCACAGGAGCAAAGACTGGGCCTCCTACTCCCACCACCAGAGGGCAGTGATGCCTTAAAAAAATCATCTTTCAGATTCGGGGTCTCTTTTGTACCTTAAAATGCAAGATATGTGGGGGCTGAGCCCTGGTGGCATAATGGTTGTGCGCGGAACTGCGGCCCACTGGGTTGGAGGTTCAAATCCAGCAGCAAGGCTGGACCTCCTACTCCCACCACCGTAGGGCAGTGATGCCCCCTCCCCCAAAAAATACTAGATACGTGTATTATGCATACTTGGAAACGTGTCAAACTAAATTTAATGATTTTTCTTTCCTTTATAAGAGGATCTAGAAAAATATGGATCAGAACCATCTTGAAATGAATGACAGTGAATGGACCCACCAGTGCAAGTGTCATGGAGCCACCATCATGTGTACCAAGCACTTAAATGAAATCTGGTCGATAGGTAGCAGATGCAAGAATGTACATTTAGAGCCAATAAGTTCTTTTAGTGACTAAATGGCTGCTTCACCAAATGCCTATGGATGGTTAATTTTTGGTTTCCCAAATAAGGACAGGCAGGGATGTCTATGGTGATTGTTTTGAGTTTCTCACATGAAAAGCACTTAACTAATAAGCCATCTCATATGAGACCAAATGTCCTACTAAATGTACTTGATGAGATCCAGGCTTTTAAAAAAATAATAACAAATGTCATAATCTGTCCCCATTGCACAATTAATGTTATTGGGTAGAATCGAAAATAATTGGGTTCAGATTTTCATATTTTCTGTCTCAAGATATAGTCAGTGAGGCACTGAGGGGAATCTCACAAAAAATCTTACACAGGCAGACCAAGCGATTGAAAATCTCCCCTGGGTTTTTGTTTTTATATACAAACCACTACTAGCAGTGAGTACGGTTTCCCTAGCATTTGGAAAGGGGCATTGTTACCTTTCTGCTTCCTCCCTGCAGGTGACATTGTTCCTGGCTTGTGGGAAGAATTGTCTTGGGGTTCCTGCATCCCCTACTTTCTCTGGCACAAAAGCTTTCCCTTGCTTATGTTAAATGTTTCCAGGGAAGGTGTTAAGGAGAAGAATCCTGAGGCTTTCTTTTTTTTTTTTTTTATGAGGTTTTTTTAAAATCCAGACTATGAAAGCATCCATTTTGACTCAGCCTCCTTCAGAGGCTTTGCAGAGAGGTCTCTCTTCAGTTTTAGTTCAAATTCGTCTTTGGAAAAGTCCATCCTCTATAGAAAACAAATATGTAAATGCAAAAAAAATTAACTCTAACTGTGGTAGTTATTGTTTGGGCCAGGTCCAGACCAGGCGACCCTCAATCCCTGACCCCCTCAGGAAGATGAAGACCTGCTGGACTTTATATCCTCTAACCCCAGCATTCCAAGGAGCTTATCTCTTTAAACCAGGCTGATGCAGCCCCTTTCCCAGCCTCTCAGAGACATAAAGGACTTGCTGAACATCAAAGCCCCCCCCCCCCCCCCCCCTTGCCCACAGGATACTGGAGGATGTAAAACAAAGGGATTTCTCACAGACTCAGATCCTGCAGCTGCAACGTCAAATATCCCTTCTTATCAGCTCAGGCACCATCAGCTTCCTTCACCTCATTTGCATATTTCTCTAACCCAAGTCCTACAAATATCCCACTGCCCCACCAAGGGCACCATTTCCCTGACCTAACTGTTGGGCCTCAGAACCTGCCCAGGAGCTCAAGATGCTAAGATGCTCATGTCCCTTTCTCTGCTCTCCCTTCCCCTTCCCCAAGCTCTTCCCTACCTCAATAAGGGCTTCCTTTGCTTTCATTCCTGCCTGAGCTCCAGCTCCTGTCTGTGGCTCCACCTCAACCTCTCAGTTATGTAGTTGTTGGTCAGTTTGGGGGGATTAAAAGTGAAGGGGTGGGGCTGAGCCCCGGTGGCGTAGTGGTTGTGCGCGGGACTGCGGCCCACTGGGACGGACGTTCAATTCCAGCAGTGGGGCTGGGCCTCCTACTCCCACCACCGGACAGCAGTGATGCCCAAAAAACAAAAACAAAAAAGTGAAGGAGTGGAGTCTAGCCTGTTAATCATGTCATAACCAATGAGGCCTCTGTGTGGGCATGACCTTCTTTTGAGGATTCTGGGAACTCCTTACACACTCTCTCTCTGCTCACTCCCTGGAGGATACCCCTATAGAGAAGACACATGAAGAGAGGCTGATGGAGTCAGACCTCTAGAGCTGGAGAAGTCACCTGGAAACCCCTGCCACTGGTGAGAAGCTTATACCACCACTGGATTCATAAGACTTTCACCCACTGGCCTGTGATTGTCCTGAATTTGGCATGATTGCATGTGCTTCACGAGTCTGAAGGGGAATTTTTAGATTGGTATCAGACATATGGGCTAATTTTGGACATATGGACTTGATCTGTACTGAGGTGGAATGGTTTCTTAATGTATAATTCCTGTGATATAAAACTCTCTCTTAAACCCATCTGTTTATGAATTTGTTTTTCTAGTCTACCCAGACTAACATAATAACAGTAATGCTTGTTGCTGCCAATAAATACTATACTAACAATATAACAATAATGGTTCACATTACACTGACCAACAAAGAGTTGGTTCCTCAAATGTTAGATTTGCTTACGGGTATATTTGACTTGCTGATTCCAAAAATGCCACCAGTTTTCCCTATCAGCTCTGGATTTTGAGACACAGAGTATATGCCATATTCCACTCTTCACTCAGATCACCTATAAAAAATCAGGATATTTTAATATAGTGTTAGTTATCCTGAGATAGGGACTATGCACCTGTTAGGTTTCAGGAGTGGGTAATACTTCTGTTCTTTGCTTTGTGCTCTGAAAGAATTCACGCTGAAGCACGTTTTGTAATCCAAGCACGTTTTGTGAATTTTTATGAAGGACAGGAAAAGTTTCAGGCTCAAAAGTATACACATCATTTCTGGGAAGCATGCCAAGCCACATGGAAGCCGTGCTGGGGTTCACAACTGGGCACCAAAACCACATGGCAAAGAACACTCTCACACATGGAACTGGGGAATCCTGGGTGCCAAGAGATCAAGAGGCCAGAGTGGGTCCTGAGGGGGCATGAAGGCACATGCCTGCCCCGCACACTGAAAACTCCCGTTAAATCGTTCCCTGAATGAGTGCAGAGCAAAAAAGACTGGTGGCAGGTGGCAGGCCAAGAGAGGGAGCCAAGAGAGGGAGCAGGATTGTGCTCTTCCTGCCTTTTTTCTTTCTTTTTATTTTTAAATCATTTTATTGAGGGCTCAAACAACTCTAATCATAATCCATCCACCCATCCATCGTGTCAAGCACATTTGTACATTTGTTGCCATCATCTTCTCAAAAGATTTGCTTTCTACTTGAGCCCTTGGTATCATTTCCTCCTCCCCCCCCCATCCCTTTCTCATGAAACCTTGAGAGTTTTTCAATTATTATTTTGTCATGTCTTACACTGTCTGAAGTCTCCCTTCACCCACTTTTCTGTTGTCTGTCCCCCAGGCAGGGGGCTATATGTTGATCCCTGTAATTGGTTCCCCCTTTCTAAGCCACCTTCCCTCCACCCTCCTGGAATCGTCACACTCACCACTGGTCCTGAAGGGATCATTTGTCCTGGATTCCCTGTTTTCAGTTCCTTTCTTTACCAGTGTATATCCTGTGGTCTAACCACAGATTTGTAAGGTAGAATTGGGATCATGATAGCAGATGAGAGGAAACATTTAAGAACTGGAGGAAAGTTGTATGTTTCATCACTGCTACACTGCACCCTGACTGGCTCATCTCCTCCCTGTGACCCTTCTGTAAGGGGATCTCCAGTTGCTTACAGATGGGCTTTGGTTCCCCACTCCACAATCCTCCTCATTCACGAGATGATTTTTTGTTCTTTGATACTGATCTCATGGTCACATAGGCTGGTGTGCTTCTTCCACGTGGGCTTTGTTGCTTCTGAGCTAGATGGCTGCTTGTTTTTCAAGCCTTTAAGACCCCAGACACTTTATCTTTTGATAGCTGGGTATCATCACCTTTCCTTACCACATTTGCTAGTGCACCAGCTTTGTCTTCAGTGATCCTGTCGAGAAGGGGAGCAGCATAGAATGCCAGTTTAATAGAACAAATGTTCTTGCATTGAGGGAGTACTTGAGTGGAGGCCCAATGTCCATCATCTGCTACCTTAATACTAAACCTATAAATATAGGCACATAGATCTATTTCCCCACCATCATATATAAATATATTTACATATGTATGCACCCATATTTAGACCTCTATAAATGCCCTTTGTCTCCTAGTTCTTTCCTCTATTTCCCTTTACCCTCCTCTTATCCCACTATCATGCTCAGCCTTCATTTGGGTTTCAGTAATTCCTCTTGGTTACATTGCCCAGGGACAAGGAAACAACAAGTGATCCAGAATCAGTGGTGAGAAGGGTATAAGAGGCCTGGTAGAGTTTTCTGCCTTTTTTCTATCACACCTCCCTGGCTGGGGGAAGCATAGTTGAAGGTTATTGATTGACTTCATTGACTGAGTTAGATCCACCTAAGTGGCATCATTTGCTGACACCTAAGGTGGGCATGCCCACGGTATTGGTTTTACCTGAGCCTAGGGAGCTTGTGTCTGAGCATGCTCAATTTGGATCTTTCTCCCATAGATGTCCAAAAGGTGCCTGATTTCTTTTCAATCTCCTCCATGGGGGCCTTGGCAGGCAGGGGTGGGACAACCCCCCTGTCCCTAAATCTAGCAAACTAACTCACCTTGGCTTTTTAAAAAGTAGCTTGCATTGTCTTAAATATTTAGGTTAAGCTATACATCACATGGTATCTTTGATCTAAAGGTACATTTGAACAATACAAATTATATGAACTTGGAATTCTCTCAAGTGTCTCTTCACCTTTATTAGCAATGGAATAGCAGGCAGCTTCGATTTGCTATCTTAAGAATGTGCTAGAAATAAGAGTTAATGTCTAATAAATAAGGAGACCTGGTGGCCCTCTGCTACATCTATCTCCCGCCACATGGCTGCTGGTTTTCAACTTTTGAGTTAGCAGCCTAGCACTTAACCCACTGCACCCCCAGGGTTTCTTATGGCATGGGGAAGGAAGGATCATCCACACAATAGTGTTGGCATGACAAAATAGTTCCAGGTCTCTTCCTTCCACTGCCCTCAGTTTCCTCAGGGTCTCTAAGGTGTCCCACAGAAGTCAAGTTTCCGTTCTCTCTTTGACAGACTGGCTCATCAAAATGTTCTCTCCCACTTGGCCATACACCTTACATTTTTTATAAAGGGGGAATCCAAGTGGATGTGGATTTCTGACGACTCGCTTTTTGTTTTTCACTGCTAGACCCAAGGTCAGCGCTTCGAGCCCAGGTCCTGCTCTGCAAGAAGAACATGAGGTTGTCTGCTCCCATAAAGGTTTACACTCTCAGAAACCCACCAGATAGGG
Organism: Nesogale talazaci; assembly: GCA_004026705.1. Taxonomy (NCBI): domain Eukaryota; kingdom Metazoa; phylum Chordata; class Mammalia; order Afrosoricida; family Tenrecidae; genus Nesogale; species Nesogale talazaci. The sequence continues at coordinate 8,189 of PVJH01038930.1, forward strand.
TCACTTGAGTCATACCAGACTAACTGTTAGTGGGTTTGGTACAATTGATATTCAAATATTCTGAAACCCAAAATGAGTCAGTCAGAGTTCAAACTCCTTTGTGAAAGTGACAACGTTTCAGTCTTGTTATGAACTGACATAACTATAAATAGTTATGCACACAAACTGTTAAAAGTTAGAATTGTTCTTATAGTGAAGCCTTTCAATTAATCCCACATATATTCTTGACCATGTTGGCACAATAAACATACCTATCACAAAATGTTTACTGCATAATTGAAAGAAAATTTTAGATCTTCAAAATATTTATGAAAATTGCTATGAAGTCTTAAATTCTCTTTTTTTTTTTGAAGTCTTAAATTTTCAATACTTTACACTGCCCCCATACCTTCCTTAAATGTGCTTTTCAGTTTTCTTTTTTATATCCCACTCTTCTCAATCGGTGTTTTGGCTTTGCAGTGTCCAACTTACAGTCTCTGTATATTCTGCACAGCCCCCCATACCAAAAAGAAAAGCACACTGCTATCTAATTGATTCTAACTCATAGTGACCTTATAGGACAGAAAGAACTATCCTGTTGTGTATCCAAACCTTTAAATTTTTTTGTTTGGTTTGGTTTTGGTTTTGGTTTTTTGGGCATCACTGCCCCTCTGATGGTGGGAATAGGAGCCCAGCCTTTCCTCCTACGGAGCCACTGCTGAAATTGAACCTCCATTCCAGTGCGGGCCATAGTCCCGCACACAACCGCTATGCCACCAGGGCTCAGCCCCCTTTAAATCTTTTAAAGGCTTCAGAGTGAGTGGTGGTTTTTAACTACTGATTTTGTGATGGGCAGTTCAATATGTAACCAACTAGCCACCATGGACCCATGTGTAACTTCCCTTAGTACCTAGTACCTTTTCCAATGCTTCTTATCTTTTTTGTCTTAGTCTATAATTTTTGAGTCTGAAATCTTCTCATATTTAAAAGTAGGATGACAAACGAACAAATTAGTGTCTTTAATAGTTGGAAATATAGTGGAACACCATATCTAAGAAACTAGAGCTGATTTGCTCTATCAGTGCAATTTTCTGAATCAGTGACCCAAATCTCTCCAAAAACAGCTCTAAAAATCATAGTCTGGGTAGAGTAGAGAAACAAATCCAGGGAGACTCACATATGTATAGGAGAAAAATTGATATCAAAGAGTAATTGCATATTGAGAAAACATCCAGTCCAGTCCAGATCAAGTCCATAAATCTGATATTAGCCCATATGTCCAATACCAGTCTATAAATTCCTCTTCAGACTCAGGTAACCATGCAATGATGCCGAATGCAGGAAGATCACAGGCCAGTGGGTGGAAAGTCTTGTGACTCCAGTGGTGGTAGAATCATCTCAGTAGGCGTCTTCAGATGGCTCCTCTAGCTCTAGGGCTCTGGCTCCATCAGTGTAGCTCTATGTGGTTTGTCAGGATGAAGATGAAGCCGAGAGTGTGGGCATGGCCTCCAGTGAGATATTGATCTCTGTAGCACTTCCAAATGGGGTAGTGAAGCTACAAATTGACAGGCTAGACTCTATCTTTTCACAAGTTGACAGGAGATTATGTAACTGCCACAAACCAAGACCCCCTCAATTTTTTGTTGTTGTTGGGTGGTGTTATTTGTTGAATAGTCACTATTTTCCATGTACTGTGTTAAGCACATTATAAACATATTATCTTTTAATCTCACAATTACTTAATTAATGAGATGAAGCCTTGCTCCAATCCTGATGCCACATTCTTCTTCATATAAACAAGCATCTCTGTTCATTTGCTACATATGGATTGAACAAGCATAGTGAGAGGAACAGCCCTGATGCACACCTTTCCTGATTTTAAACCATGAAGTATGCCCTTGTTCTTTTTGTGCAACTACCTCTTGATCCTTGTACAAGGCTTAAATGGGCATAAGGAAGTATTCTGGAATTCCTATTCTTCTCAAGGTCATCCACAGTTGAATATGGCCCATGCACTTCAAAGCCTGCAAAGTCAAAGAAACCCAAGTAAGCATCTTTCAGGTTTAAGGTCAGAGAGGTTAAGTAGTGTGTTCACGTTGTCTTCAGGTGCCCTGGAGTTAGTGCCAACTTGAAGCAACCCTACACCCAGCAGGACAAAGCGCCATCTGGCCCGGTGCCACCCTCACAATTATAACTCGAGCCTATTCTTACAACCACTGTGTCAATCCATCTCCTCGGTAGTCTTCCTCTCTTCCATGCCCTTCTCCTCTACCAAGCATTGGGTTCTTTTCCAGGAACTGGTCCCAAAATACATGAGACCAAGTCTTGCCATCTGTGACAGTCACCTAGTCTGGTGTCGATTTGAGGATTAAGAGTGTAGGGTTGGAGTCTAGCCTATTAATCTGGTGATAGCAAATGAGTCCTCTGTGGGCATGGCCTTCTCCTATGACAATTATGGGAAATCTGGCAGTATCTCCCCCCCCAACCCCCCCTTGAAGGTGAGAGACTCACTACTCAGTCTCTTGGAGACACTCTACTGATAAGACATAAGGTTCACTCTCTGGGAGATATTGTAGCTTATAAGGCACATGACAACATGCTGATAGACCCTAAGCCCTGGAGGAGCCACAGGGAGACCCCTACCAGATGCTTTTACTGCCCCTGGATACACAAGACTCTGCACTCACTGGCCAGTGATTGTCCTGGTATCATTGTATGTGCTTCATGAGTCTGAAGAGGACTTATAGATTGATATCGGACATATGGGCTAATATTGGATTTATGACCTTGGGCTAGGATGGGATGTTTTCTCAATGTTCAATTGCTCTTGTATATAAACCTCTCTCTTATACACATATGCATGCTTATGAATTTGTTTCTCTAGTCTACCCAGACTAGCACACCACCCTTGAATCTACAGAGCCTTCTGGATATACTTTTTACAAGACAGATTTGTTTGTTCTTTTAGCAGTCCATGGTACTTTCAGTATTCTTCACGAGGACCATAATTCACATGCATCATTTTTTCTTTAGTCTTCCTTATTCAGTGTCAACCTCTCATCTGCATCGCAGAGCAATGGAAAAATGCCATGACTTACATCAGGTGGACCTGACTTCAAAAAGTAACAGCCAGCTTGCTCTTCCAACACTTTCAAGAGGTTCTTGTGCTCCAGAATTGCCCTATGCAATGTATATTTGACTGATTGCTTGGCCATTGTTTCCACAAGCAATAATTGCAGATCTAAATAAGATGAAATCCTTGACAACTTCTATATATTTTTTGATTATCATGATGTTTTCTATTGGTCCAGTTTTGAGAATTTTAATTTTCTTTACATTGAGTTTCCATCCATCCATTCATCAGCAAGTGCTTCAAGTCCATCTCACTTTTGGCAAACAAGGTGTCACTGTGTGTTGAAGATTGTTAATAAGCCTTCCTCCAACCCTGATGCTGAGATCTTCCTTATGAAGTCCAGGGCCTCTGGTCATTTACTCAGCATACAGATTGAATCAGTGCGGTGAGAGAACACAACCCTGAAACATGGTTTTCCTGATTTCAAACCCTTTAGAAAACAAACCACATTCAAATGATTGCTGCAGAAAGGATTGTGGGTGAAAAAGTAGAGTCTAGCCTACCAATCATTGTTTAGCTAATGAGGCCTCGGTGTGGGAATGGTCCTCCCCTGAGAATTCTGGGGATTTCTGTATTTCCTCTTGGAGGTGGAGTCTCTCTCTGTCTCTCTCTCTCTCTCTGTCTCTCTCTCTCTCTCTCTCTCTCTCTAACTCTCTCTCTCTCTCCCCTTCTCTCTGAGAGTCTCTCCACTGACAAGACACACAAAGCTTTGCTGATGGCAGCAAGAGCCCTGGACCTGGAAAAGCCATGTGGAGACCCCTGCCAGCCCTACGATGCTTATAAAGTCACTGGATCCACAAGATTTCCCACCCACTGGTCTGTGATCTTCCTTCATTCGGCGTCGTTGCATGTGTTTCCTGAGTCTGAAGAGAAATTTATAGACTAGTATCAGAATTATGAGCTAATACCATACTTATGGATTTGATCTGAACTGAGCTGGGATGTTTTCTCAATATTTAACTGCTCTTGTATATAAAACTCTTTCCCATACACATATGAGTGTCTATGAAGTTGTTTCTCTAGTCTACCCAGACTAATACATTTGTCTCTTGGTCCCTGCTTATGTTTCACAGAAACACAATGAAGTGTTTTGAAATTCCCATTCTTCTTCAGGCCATTCACAGTTTGTTATGATGCACACAGCTGAATGTCTTTCCATCATCAATGAAACACAAGTACAGGTTTTTCTGATATTCTGTGGTTTTAACCAAGATCTATCTGATGTCAGTAATAATATCATTGTTCTATATTCTTTTTTGAATTTTTGGCAGCATTCCATCAATGTAGTGCTACAATTGTTGCTGACTGACCTTCAGCAAAGTTTTACTTGCATGATATTTTACAATGATTTTGAAATGCTCTGGGTTACCTTTTCTTGAAATAGGTAAAAATATGGATCTCTTCCAGTGGGTTGGCTTGTTATCATCTTCTAGATTTCTTTGCATAGATGAATAAATGTTTCTAGTACTTCATCGGTATGTTGAAAATTTTTCCATTGGTATTTTGTCAACTTGAAGGCATATTGCCTTCAAAACACAGGTTCAATCAAAACAGTGATGTCCAAGGGGATCTGTTCCACCATTAAGGTCAAGGAAGGTAGGTCAGCTCAAAATGTTATGGCAACTGATGTTTGGGATTCCCAAAGAGTAATCATGATGGATTTCCTCAAAGGACACAAGACAATCATGGGGGTTACTATGAAGAAGTTCTGAGAAAACTGAAAACTGCATTGAGAAGACAACAGCTAGGACAGTTGTACCAAGGAATGTTTTCCGTCATGTAAACACACATACTCTTTTTTTTTGTAAGGGTATCAAGGGATGGCCTATGAGCATTTCTATGGGAAATTTTACCCTATCTACCTCCTAGCCCCGATCTTTCCCCTTCAGGATTCTTTTGGTTCCTTATCTCAAAGGGCACTGACAAGAATCACAATTCAAGTCTCTTGAAGATGCATAGTCAAAGTGCTCAGAATTTTGGAGGGAAAGGTAAAAACCCAAGCAAAATCGCTGCCTTTGCGTCAATTCTGACTCATAGCGACGCCATAAGGCAGAGTAGAACTGGCTCTTTGGGCTTCTGAAGCTGTAAACCTCTTCAAGGGAGCAGAAAGTCTCAACTGTGTCTCACACAGTGGCTGGTGGATTGAAACTATTGTCCTTGCAGGTAGCAGACAAAGTGTATAACTCACTACACCACCCGGACTCCTTGGAGAAGGGTTAAATAAAATAAACCCCCAAACCTTTCTGATTGTGGCGATCATGTACTTGATGTCAATTTCACGATTGGAAGTCTAGGGGTGCAGTCTAGCCTGTCGATCTGGAGATAGCCAATGAGACCTTGGTGAGCATGGCTTTCTCTGGGAATTCTGGGAAATCTCATGATATTTCCCTTGTGGAGATGAGAGACCATTTCCCAGTTGTTGAGAGTTGCTCGATTGATAAGACAAGATGGCAGTGTCCGAGGAGCCAGAGGAGCCAGAGGAGAAACCACACACCCTTTCCCTGATGGAACCAGACCTCTGAAGCTGGAGAAGCCATGTGGAGAGCCCTGCCAGCCCTGATTTGCTACCACCACTGGATGCTGTTGATGGACCCTGAGCCCTGGAAACAAGGAACCATGAGGGGACCCCTGCCAGTGCCAGGATTCTACACCCACTGCTCTGTGACTTCGTGAGTTGGAAGGAGACTTTATAGACTGGTTTTGGACATAAGGGCTAATAACGGACTTATGACTTTGAACTGGACTGGGTTGGGATGCTTTCTCAATGTTTCATTTCTCTCTTTTTTTGGGGGGGGGGGGCATCACTGCTCTCCGGCGGTGGGAGTAGGAGGCCCAGCCCCACTGCTGGAATTGAACCTCCGTCCCAGTGGGCCACAGTCCCGCGCACAACCACTACGCCACCGGGGCTCAGCCCTTCATTTCTCTTATATATATATAAACCTTTCCCTTATATCCATATGCATGTCTATGAATTTGTTTTTCTAGTCTACCTAGACTAATATACTACTAAATAGTAGATTCAGATTATAATGACCCTATTAAAAAGCAGTGTAGAATTGCCCCCTGTGGGTTTCTGAGACTATAATTCTTTATAGAAGTAGAAAGCCTTATCTTTCTCCTGCAGAGTGACTCGTGATTTTGAACTGCTGACCTTGCAGTGAGCAGGTGAGCAACCTGTAACCACTCTGCCTTCAGCACACCTCTGGGAACGGCTGAGCGAGACGGGAATGCCTCTCTCCTAAGCGTGTAGACCTAGATGGAGGGTATATTGAGAAATCACTTTGCATTTTCATATTTTTGTTTTATAAAGGTGTCTATGGTTTTTGTGTGTGTGTGTCTACGGTCTGTAGCAATACTTTCTGACTTTACTCACAGAGGGGAAACTAAGGTCTGGACAGGTAATGTGAACTTCCTCCAGATTCATTTAAGAGCCAGGATGGGGACCTGCTGCCATTGCTGCCACACTGGCCTGGTTAGCCACCGAGCAACACACGCTTTCCCTGTCCCTCTCTCACCAAAGAAGTCTTTCTGTTGAAAAAAGAAGTCCAGTGCTGCCCTTCCACGTGACTCAGTAGCATAGCACTCACTGCCACAGCCTCACAGCCAGCTTTCGATCTGTCCACACAAAAAAATGATCCATATCCAGACTGGAAACCCGAAGCCTGGTTTCCTGTTTTATCATTTGAATAAGTTACCAACCGCCTTGGTTATCTCCACCAGCTCTCCCTGCTTGCTGCTCACAGCTTAGGGCCAGCCAAAGAATGAGATAAAGAGTCCAGATAAGGGTAGTCTGGAGTCACTCCATAGTGGTGCCTTTGTCTGACTGGCGAGTGGAGGAGTTATAATGGGTTTGTGTGGATATGTGTGTGAGTGTGGTGTTTTCAGGGCCAGAAACAGAATCCGCTGTGCTATTTTAAATCACCCAAAGGCAGACAGCTCAAGCAAGAAGGTGGAATTGCAGAGAGAAAGATTGTGCTTTCTGGCAGCAAGGTCCCTGTGTGTAGGTTGTGAAAGGCAGTACTGGCCCAAGGAGTGGATGATTCTGTGCCTGGTGAGCTGAGGCTCCAAAGAAGGGGTATTATCATGTTAATGTATATACCTATACTACCGTTCTGTTCCACAACAGTCAGTGCATAACCTCCCTGTCCCCTCCCTGTCTCTCCTACTGGTGGCAAGAACTCCTCTCACATACTGCACAGCAGAGAGAACCCCCAAACCAAACCCACTGCCATCGCGAGGGTTCTAACATAGGAGCTCTCAACGCAAAGTGAGCAGATCAGAGTTAGTGGGGAAAATCTTAATGAAGGGGTCCCGGGGGTGTTACTTAACTCTTCTCGGTAGGAACAGCTCCACAACACACAACGTGGTTACACGGAGCTTATTGTTTAAATATGGGTAAACTTTCAAGATGGCCACCAAGTCCATTCAACCCCCTGAAAGCCCTATTTGACATAGTAGGAGTTCTCCCTAGGGCTTACAAGAATCGGAGTCTTTTCAGGGGCATTACATTTCATGCTTCTTCTGAGGAGGCGTTTGAATTGCTGACCGGGGTAGCCGACCGATGCATAACCCGCCACGCTAATATGGTAATAAAACAACCTTAAACCAAGCGCTTTTGTGTGCAGGAAGCTAATTTCAACTCATACTAACCTTAAAAAGGCGCCCTGAGATTACTCACTGGGTGGCTAAGGAGAAGGTCAGCAATCCCAAAGCGCCAGCTGCAGGATGTGGCTTTCTGAGTCTGTAGAGCGTCACAGTCTTGGAAACTCACGGGGGCAGTTCTGCTTGGTCCCCCAGGGTGCCTGTGAGTTGACATCAAACCGATGGGAGTGAGAAGAGCAACCCAGTGGGACTGGCCTGTGAGGTTTCTGAGTCTGTAATCTGGATGAGGGCAGATTGTCAAGTCTTTCTCCCAAGGGACTACTGATGGGTTCCCATGGTGACCTTTCCATCAGCAGTCAAGCACTGGTACTTATCTGCTGGACCAGTGGGGTTCCCGAAATCAGAGCAGCGTCCTGCTCAGCAGTGCAGCCCAAGTGACAGTGGACATCCTACGCTCAGGAGCCAGCTCTGCCTCAAAACTCAGTTCCTCATCTGGAAAGCAGAAGGAACCATTGTTGTTATCAGGGTTCAGTGGGTTCAGTGTTGGTCTGCTACCTGAAAAGTCTTTGGTGCAAATCCACCAGGCACATCTTGAGCGAAAAATGAGGTTTTGGCTCCTATGAAACTCTCCAAAAGAGCATTCACTCACAGGGGTCCTATAGTGAGTCAGCAATGGGTTTAGTTTTAATGAGTTTCAGGGCTAAGAGTCATTGAGGGTCCCAGGATGGTGGAAACAAGTTGCAAGGAAAGATTGGCAATCTACTTCTAAAAAAATCCATCACTGGACAGCGGAGAGGCAGTATGGCAGCACC
>PVJH01038931.1:0-16794 GCA_004026705.1 Nesogale talazaci
CGTCTACCGCTTCGCCACCGATAGGAATGATGTCTGGAGGAACTTGATCGTCAACTTAGGGCTTTTTATGCTGGTGTTTGGCTGGCCAGGAACTTGAGCGACACTGATCTCATGGCACCCCAGCCAGGGGTGTGGCCACCCAGGAAATTCACAAAGGAAAAAGAACTTGGTGATTCAATGGAGATTGATCAGCAGGGTCGCCATTTGATGAAGCCGGCTGCACGGAGAGGAGGGAGGTGAAGAGTTCTCAAACTTCACAAACAATACATCAATGGCTCCAGGGCCCCCAACACAACCGGCTCGCTCCCTGTGTTTGCTCGTTGCCTAGAGAAATCCTGATCAACCCACACATCTTCCAACCTGGGGCATAAGTTGCCCCTTCCCTTTTTTTCAAAGATAGATAAATGGATTTTTTGCCTAAAAAAAAAAAAAAAAGATTATAACAGTCTGTGTAGATTACATTTCACTATAGAGAAAATGAAAATCCTTATAACTGGACCAATAAAAATATAGAATAAATGGAAAAAGTATTGAGGTTTGTATTAGACTGGGTGGGCTAGAGAAACAAATCCATGAAAAATCATGTGTATAAGAGAGAGTTTTATATAAAGGGTAATGATAGAACATTACAAAAACCTCCCAACCCTGTGCAGCCCAAGACCATAAGTCTGATATTAGCCCATATGTCCAATACCAAAGTATAAAGTCTTCTTCAGACTCACAAAACACATGCAATGAAGCCAAATGCAGGACAATCACAAGCCAGTGGGAAGAAAGTGTTTGAATCGAATGGCGTTGTAAGCATCTCCGAGCTAGCAGGGGTCTCTGTGGATTCTCTGGCTTCAGAGGTCTGATTGCATCATGGCAGGTCCATGTGGCTTAGGGTAGCTCCATATGTCTTTTCAGCTGCAATGTCTCTCTGGGAAGTCAACAGAGAAAGGGAGGTGTTTACCACTTCCAAGGAGGAAATATCGGATGTCCCAGAATTCTCAGGAGAAGGCCATGCCCATACAGAAGCCTCATGGGTGATGCTATGATTGACAGACTACCTCTCAAATTGACATCAGATTCTGTAACTACCAGAAGGTTGGTAAGGAATTTATGTGAAACCACAATCAATGCTCATGAAAGCAAGAATTGATATAAAAGGAAGTATTGCATTGGGTAAACATGCTGCAAAATATCTCAACAGTGTTAAAAATGGAAGATGTCACTTTGAAGATAAGGTATGCCTGACCTAAGTCTTGGTACTTTCTTTCACCTCCTCTGCTTGTGAAAGCTGAACAATTAATAAGAAAGATGGAAGAAGAATTTATATATATGGATTATAGAATGAGTGAAAAATATTAAATACAACATAGATTATCAGGACAATTAAGAACACCTCTCTTACTTGCAGTGTATTTATAATTTTCCTCAGGGACAAGGATTCAGACGATTTATGTAATGCACTTTAGACATGTTATCCAAAAGAATCAGTCCCTGAAGAAGTATATCATCCTCAACAAAATTGAAGGGCAACAAGAAAGAGGAAGAAACACCAAAGAGAGAACACGGTAGTTGTTACAATGTGCTCTACAAACAGAACGCCAAAGGTGAGGGTGGTCCAGGCTGAACAGTGTTCATTATGCTGTAAATAGTGTCACTGTGAGTTGAAATTGACTTAACATACCCGATAAAAACACGGATACCCCAAACTAATAGGGCCTATGAATAATATATAGCATATATACCTAATGGAATACTTTGTGGAAGTAAATGTAGATAGACTACTATTACATTAACCGTGGATGAGACTCCCAAGCACAGTGCTAAGTAAAAGACAGTGAAGAACACTTATTGTACCAACGATTTAGTAAAAGGCAAGATTAAATTATAATGCTAACGGTGTGAGGAAGGTTGTCTTATGAGAAAGGCTCCCAAATAATAGTATTTATTAAGCTGGGCTAGAATCTGAGTGAAAAGCAAAGCAAAGAAAAACACCAATGATATTTAATAACAACAAGGGGCTCAAACGGCAATTTGAGGCTGACACAGGTGTGGACAGCACTTTGTTACATTGTACATGGTGTTACTGTGAACCAGAAGTGATTCAGTGGCACCTGAAAACTAAAAGAATATTTGCATTTATAAATAGTATATAGTAGAATTTAAATTATATAAGTTAATTTCTCAGGTATTGCATCATAAACAGAAAATTTTTATAATTGCATGCACTTATTGTTCATGTCAGCTTTCATTTCATTCACTAGACGTTCAATGCTTCCATATATGTGTCTTTTTTCAATCTTAGTTTATTTGCCAAATTGTGTCTCTGCTGTGTTTGACATAGCCATTTGCTGTAATTATTTCAAAATAAACCTCATTAGAAAACATTAAGCCTGTAATTCCCAATGGAACAAAGTTCATTTTTTATTGATCAATTCATTTCACAATATAATGGGCAAGTTTTGATTTTTTTTTCCATTAGGAAAATAGATTTGTTGTAAGGATCATCCTTGTGTTGGAATACAAAGGCTTCTGCCTTTAGGACAAGAAACCTCACAGCCCCGGATCCAGGAGAACAATCTTCTTGCTCATCAAACAAACAATAAAATCTCGGGGTTCAGATGATAGTCATAGAAATGATGATCCTGTGCTTTATATTTATATCTCCTTGGACAGCACCATCCCCCTTAAGTTGGCAGCTAGCTATTTATAGCAATCAAATTAATATTCTTCATTTTATGTTTTTGTCTGTGAATTGACTATGAAAGAATAAAAAAAGACATAAAAAGTTGAAAAATAAGGGCAAATGAGTTAATTCTATGTGTAACAGATGAATATGTATGTGTATTCTATCCAAATCTTTATGTCCATATTGCTTTCTATCATGTATCATCATCTATCATTTATCGACTTCCATCAAGTTGATGCTGACTTTGTGTGACCATAGAGGACAGGTTAGAATTGCCCCCATGAGTTTCTGAGACTGTCAACCTTTGGGGCAGTAGAAATGTCAGTCTTTCTCCTGTGCCTGGTGGCTTTAAACTGCCAACCTTGTGAATCGCAACCCCATGAGTCACCAGGATGTCCCTATCTGGCGTCTACCTAGGAGTGCTCTATCTGCACTGAATTGACACAATTGGTTCCGCCAATGATCTCAAATAAACCAATGATTTTGAGTAGGACATAGGACTAGAGCCAGTCCTTCCTTTGGTTATACAAGAGGTTGCTGAGTCAGAGTTAACTAGAAAGCAACTAACAACAATACTCTGTATGAGATAATGACTTGTTTTAGTAACTTGTACATTGAATTTTTTTTTTTTGGGGGGGGGGACATCACTACCTCTGTTGGTCGTGGGCGCTACCCAGTGTTTGCTCCTGAGAGCCGCCACTCAGGATTTAAACCCCAAGCCTGTGGGCTGCAGTCTTGCACTCAACCGCTTACACCACCAGGGCTCAGCCCTGTAGGTTGAATTTTATAGCATCTGTTCTTACTTGGGGGCTTACATTTTAAAGACAGAACATGAATACTTCCTCAGTGTATTAATTTTAATCCAAATTTTAGCATGCTTTTATAATTTACCCAGGACTTTCATTTTTAAAATGTGCTGTGCATGATAACTACACAGAAGGTTGTTGCAGAATGATTTATTGACTTAGATAATTTCTAGAAATCCTTTGAGTTCCTGATTACAGTGATAAAAATTTGATAATCAATATTAATGCTGGTTACACGATTGATGTCATTGGTATCAATAAGTTTGTACTTTGAAAATCTTGACTTGGAAAACATTGTGACAATGGCATAAAATTATTTTAGACCATCTTGCTTTCATTTTAAACAAGCTACTTTTAACTCTCTCACACCAACTAAAACAATGTGTTATCTCTTTTGGTAGTCTTATGGCCCCCTTCTGTCGGTTTGTCAAACTGTGTTGGCTTGTGTGCAATGATTCTGAACGTTTCAAATACCAGCGGGGTCATCCATGGTTAGAAGATTTCAGAAGAACTTTCAGACTAAGAAAAACCCCAAAGAAAGATCTGATCATCTATTTCTGAAAATCAGTCAAAGAAACCTTGATGAATCACTTTCAAGAAGATATCAGATTATGAAGCCCCAAGAATGAAAGGCACTCAATTTATGATAGCCTCAAAAACACACTAGCAATTCATGGTATAATGGGCACAAGAATATACCAGCAATTTTTTTAACAGGAACCAGGACTTGTAAATTTTAAATATTGTTGCACATGGACTTGGCACAAGTCAGAACCGTTAAGGTGCAACTACCAGCAACTAAAGAGATTGCAATAGAAAAGTTAAAATTAAACCGATAGGCTTTTTCCTTAGTCATCTCTCATACATTCAAAATAAAAAAATCAAAACCCATGGCCACCGAGTTGATTCAATCAGATAGCCACCCTATAGTGTTTCTGAGACAGTTAACCTTCATAGAAGCAAGGAAACTCATCTGGTTTCCACCACATAGGCCGGTAGACTGGAACTACCAATTTTGCAGTTGGTGGCAACATACCTAATACACGGCACCAACAGAACTTGTTGTTTTTTTTAAATAGAAGAGTCTTGATTCTAGTCTTGATTCCTTCTGCTCAGGAAGAACACAGGAAGTTACATAGGTGACCTTAAGTAATATTGATATTAGTGCTATATTATTTTTTCTTAGACCATGGCTTATTTCTTGCTGAGCCCCATTTTTGTTTGTTTTGCTTGTTTTTACTGGGACATTCGGGTGGGATGTAAAGGAGCATCAAAATGCATTCTGAAAAGCAAGATGTATCCCACAGAAGCACTCCCTTGGTTGGAATTCACTTGGCTTTCTTATTGTGAAGAATGCAATAATGCAGACCACAAAAAGGTGCAAGTTCATGCCTGCAAACAGAAAATTTTGTTTGTTTACTACTCTATGTCCATGGCCTAGAACAGTACCAAGTAAGTATTTCATAACCATTTTTGAATGAGCAAATTCCTAAAAATCAGTAATTTTACACTCTATCCCCTTGCACTTCCATACAAGGAAGCATTCTTAACTTTCAAACACTCCCTTCCCCCCAAAATTATTAGATCAGAAGCAGCAATGGGCCCTACATGGTTTCATAGATTCAATATTTTAATATGGATTGGGGAGACAAGTTTTGGTCATCCCATTTTTATGTCTGGTCTTGTTATTTTTAATCCATCTTGTATTGAAAGAACTAAATGCACTGCCTAAACTCTAAATAGCCATGTTGCTTTTCTTCTCTTTCGCAGGAGGTTCCAACCATGACAATAACTGGCAAGAATTTCCCAATGCACAGGTTCATCTTGGCTTTGCCTCTCCAGTGCACTACAAATGTTATTTAAAAAGCCTCTGTCCCAAGTAATTAATGTGTGCAGCCAGTAGTCAAAAGGTTGGAGGTTCAAGTCAATCTAGTGGAACATCTGTGGAGAGGGCGAGTGGTCTGTTTTAGACAAAGCTGCCCTTGGAAACCCTTTGGAGTTTCATTCCACTTTGGCCCACATGGGGGAGCCACATTTAGAATTTACTTGACTTCAGTTAGGTCTGTATTTGGAAACATAACCCAATGTTTATGACCCACAGATCTCAGTGGTTTGACAGAAATTAATTTCTGTTTTCATAAAGTCCAAATATAGGCTATTGGGGTAACATAGAAGACAGAGGCCAGGAAAACTGCTAAAGTCAGTGATTTTATGACACCTGAGAACCAAACATTCTTTACTCCCACTTCCCGTTAGACCAACTTGACTTATGGTCGGGATTATGGACCAGAATTCTTTGGCCACAGCCCACACATAAGGCATTAACTACTTGCAAGTGATGCTGATGGTTTTTGTCTGTGTTTGTGCCTAGGGTAGGGCAGAAAGGGGTATACTCAGCACTGATTGTCTACTGTTAAGATCCTTATCCTTGATATTACCAAAGAAATTGAACTTTTATTTCCTCATAGCATTGGAAACTCATAAAACATTTTCTATGGTTAACCACTTTATTCTGACACTTACCTCCTCCTTTGATTTTCATGTTCTAAAATTTTATTTGGTAACCCTCTAGTATCATTTTCCATTGATTCTAGATTTCCTTTTAAGAGCATATTTCTCTGCTCAATCTTTAAAATTTTGAAGTCTTGATTCCAAAGGGATCATTTCTTCTGAACTTGTAAGTCACTATAGTCCTTAGAATGTCTTAAAAGTGATCTTTGTCCCAATGTTTCCTTTATATTTTGATCATTCTAAAATCTATATATACTCAAATCTAGATCAAAATATACTCAAGAACTCATTGCTGATTTCCAGACCTTTATTTTCAACAACCTAATACATATTTTAATAAGAAGGCTCACAGACACCACAGAACCATCACTTTGAAAAGATAATCGCTATTTTCCATCAGATTCCATCTGTATCGACTCTCTTGATGAATGGAACAATTGCTTGTCTTACTGCCTGATTTCAAGCTATCATCAGTTTTTAGCCTGGTTATGTTTAATTGCTAACTGTTCTACGAGATTTGAACAGTCTCCTTCTTTAATACCAATGTACACTGAATTTGAGAGAGAAGTGGCAGAGAGCTTCCCAGGAAAAACAGGAGGAAACTGGACTTGCCTTTGGTAGTGTGGATTGGAGGACTTGGCGAGAAGACTAATATAGGTATCTAAGTCGACATCCAGGAACAGCAGTATTTGGGAAGAGATGACAGGCATTGAAATCACGGATGAAATGTACATCCAGAATCCCTTCTCGCTATGTACAAGCAGTGACAGAAAAGCTGAATGAGCCCATTGAAATGCTTCCACAGACAGGTCCAGGAAATGTAAGGTAGGTGAAGCCTCATGAGTGTCCCAAACAAATCAGAATAATTCAAGATACAAGATTTATAAACCTCACAGCAAATTTCTGGGGAGAGTTATTGGCCATCTCTGGTTAGTAGCTGGAAGGAGAATATTCTGTGAAATCTTTAGAGAGGCAGCTTTGCACAGAAAAAATGATGTCCTGTAGTGAACAGACTTGGCACTCTTTCACATTCTTCTGTCTGTGAGCTATGAAGTTGCCCACATTTCCTGTGTTCTTCTGTTTATGTTGAATGCGTTTCCTTCAAGACCTGTTTTTGTTGTAATTTTTTACCTTATTCTAATTCTTACTCAACAAACACATTTTCTGGTTTGCTTTCACCTAATACTAGTGAACTCACTCCAGCTTTTGATTTGACTGGATTTTTGAGCCAACCTGCACTGCCATGTGCAAATCATGGGCTGCAGCCATGGGCAATAGGAAGGTATAAAACTAACTGACCCCTCATGTCGAGACCAAAGCCAAGTGGTGGTGACCAACGAACTCATGGGGGAAGCTTCTAGCAGAAAAGGTCTCACTTCCTAGATTTGTTGTGAAATGTAACATTTGGAAGTGGTAAATAATTGCAGGAGTCTGTGAGCTTGGCAGCCGCTTTTCTGCCTGAGTGGCTAGCAATACAAGCTGTGACTTCACAGTCATACAGCTCGGATGGGGACATGTGAGCCATCAGTGAGTGATCATTTTGGGAAAACCTGACAGAAAACAGAAATTTTCTTTACTTTGTCTTGCTATAATGAAGTGAGCAGAAGCTGAATGAAATAAAGTTGTCTCATTTATTGTACAGATGACTCACATGCTTTCTGACTCATGCCAGTAAAATCACCCTGCCACTTGCAGAAATATGCCAGGGCCCGAGATAAATGAGGTTCCGTGTGCACCCCTACCCTCCACCCCCACCGAGGCCTGTGATATCATGGTGCTATTCAAATCTGCACTTCTGCCTCCTAGTTGGGGCAGTAAATCATTTACTCTCAGGATGACTTTCCTGGCTCTAGATAAACCCACGGGGATAGGATGCTGTTAATCACCCCTGTTCATGATGTCATTAAATTAGCAGGGTCTGTACAGAAGTAACACATTATGGACCTCCATTCTTTGTTGTTCTTGGAATGTAAAATGCTTCTTCTGCTCTATCATCGGTCAGGTAAAGCAAGGCTGCAGTGGAAACCTGCGCGTTCCGAGCAGATGCCTCTGTAATTGTGCTGCTACAAAGACTCTGCCATCGTGCTTCTGTATTATGTCTCTGTCCCATCTGCTTTTTGTCTAGTCATGTCTGCTCCACAGTCATCTTCCTTCCTCAGCTTACTTTAAAAATTTGACAGCATAGCGGTATTGTCAAGAGTTTTGATAAAAGCAGAATGTAGCTTTTTGATGTCATTGTAGACATAGAGATCCTCAGAATTTCTGAGACTTTCTTACTTTAGTCAGGAAGAGGATGTGAATTGTCTTTTAAGAATATGTATAGGAAAAGTATTTTATAAGTTCACATGTAGTCTCAAGCTAATTTTGCAATAGTATTTAATAAGAAGAACTGACTTTCTAGAAAACGGTATTTATTTGACATTTATTGTCTTCTAGAAAATGTAACAGCTTCTGCTTCTCAACAGCAGTGGCTCGCCTTTTCAATTGGACTTAAGTAAATTTATCTGTGGCAATGAAATATAGAACCTCAGTTTTGTTTTAAAAGTGCTTTCATGTTTTCTTTTAGCATCCCTTGGTAAGGGAGACTTGGACACAGGAAATAAAACGACTTATTTAGGATACTGTGAGGAAATTGGCACTCTGGGTCATTTCTGGATGCCTGGGCCGCTGGACCTCCATTCTGGGATTCTAAGAAGCTGCATATTCCATGCATTGTTTCCTTTTCAAAAATACTTTGCATATAGTATTGATTCTTACTAAATGATTATTCATCAAGGAAAGTCATCCTGTCTCTTTCATCATGGACTTTACATTATTCTTTTGGAAAACTGAAGCCATCTCAGCGTCAGTGTTTAAGCTTGTCAAAGCACTCATCTTTCCCCAGTCATTGACCTCTCTCTTCTGTATCTTCTGGGCTATGAGTCAGGCATATGGATTCTTGAACGAAGAGAGGAGGAGGGAGACAGCTATTTAAATTGAAATCAATTGTCTTCCATGCTTAAATTTTGGTCAAGGGACTGTTTTGAAAGAAATTGAGCCAAAGTTTGCAGGAAAACAATAGGATAATATGGTAACTGTGTCAGTAGGATAAATTACAGACCACTATTTAATGGCACATTCCTGAAGCAATTCTATTATACCTTACTTTGCGTATCATAATATGTTCTGTTGAAAAGAATAGTGCCTGCAATCATAAAGACTAGCCTTATAACAAGTAACCCAAGTCTGCTGAGAAGAAGCATGCCATTGTATCTGTCAAAGACTTGCTAATAATCCAATCTGCCTGACAGGAAGGGTTTGTATGAGAGCTTTAAGTGTGAGCACCAGGCTTGCAGCAGACTATGGGCAACAATTGACAGATGATAGACAAAGAGCACTCTGCCTTGAGTTGCTGTGAACTCACAGAGACCCTAAAAGAGAGGTTAGAACTATTCCCGTGGGTACCTGAGACGGCACCTCTTCAGAGGCGTGGGAAGAGCAGAGTAGAGCAGTTGGGGGTTTCAAACTGCTGACCCGGTGATTAGCAGCCCAGTGTCTCGTCACTCAGGCACCAGGGCTCCTTCATCAGACAGTGGATAGGCTTGGATGAGAATGCAAGAACACTTGGTTGTATTAATCTGGGTGGACTAGAGAAACAAATCCACGGAAACGCATTTGTAGATAAGAGATAGTTTTTATACGAAGGGCAATTGTACATTAAGAAAGCATTCCAATCCAGCCCCAGTACAAGTCTATAAGTCTGATATTGGCCCATGTGTCTGATGCTGATCTATGACACATGAAACAGAAGCTCTGTTGCCGAATGCAAGATGATCGCAGGCCAGTGGGTAGAAAGTTTTTGGATCCAGGGGCATTGTAACCATCTCAGCACAGGAAGGGGTCTCTATGTGTCTTCTCTGGATCCAGAGCTCTAATTTCATCAGGGTAGGCCTATATGGCTTCTCCAGCACTAAAGGCAAAGCGCCACGTGTCTTTTTAGTAGAGCATTGTCTCAGGGAGTGAGATATGTGTGAGGAATTACTGATCTCTGTTCCCCAAGGAGGGGTTACTGTAGCCACCAGGATTCTTAGGAGAAAGTGGGGCCCACACACAGAGGTCTCACTGGCTATTTCCAGATTGATAGACTAGACTCCACCCCATACACTCTTAATCCTCAAATTGACACCAGATTTGGTAACTACCACAATTGTGCTCATGTGGAAACTATACATGGATCAAGAAAGAGAACCAGGGAATACTGCATGGTGCAAAATCAGGAGAAGTGTGAATTAAGGTTATATATCCTTGCCATACTTATTATTATTCTAATGGTTTTATTGGCATATAATTTATATATCATACAATTTAATTCTTCAATCATACTAGGAGTCAGTCAATCATCACCACAATCAATATCAGAGGATTTCTTCTTGTGCTCATTATTTTAGTTCCCATTTTTTCCCCAATCTCCCAGCCATGGTAACCAGAGATCCACCTTCCCTGTATCTCATACACAGAAAAACTTACAAACACGAACAAAAAGGATTCAACATCAAAATGAAACAGAAAAAAATCAACAAACAAAAGCAGAAAATATTAAAAATTGAAAAAAAAAACCCTTTAAATTGGGTCAAAACGGAGCTCAGATTATAAGGTGGTATATTTTACCTTAAGCACATATGTCATAATTGACATTACATTGCTCTCTGTCTGAGAGTATGGCAATTCACAATTCTGAACTACGGTCAAGGAGAATTCATCAGAGGCTTAATTCACATGGGATATCTGCAAATGAACTTTTGGCTTCCACTGTTATCCATAGCCTTGTGTAAACTAAGTGTTCCGATTTTAAGGTCTGACACCACTCCATCCTTCAGATTTGGATTTTATTATTTGAAATCTTGGAATCGCACAAGCTGGTGTGTTTCTTACATGTGGACTTTCTTGACACCTTACTTAAATGAAACCTTTACTATTCTAGGCCCTGTTTTGTTTGATTGCTGGGTACCATCTGGTTTCTTCACCACACATTGCTATAGCACCCATATCTTCAGTCTTCTCTTCATGAGTGCTAGTATTAAGTAGGGCCTTGTCATAAGAATGAGTTGTTCTTAGATTGGGACTAGAATAAGATATGAGCCCCAAATCCATTCATATATTTATGGTTTATATATTGTCTCTGGGTCACTTTAGAAAAACCACAATTTTATTACATATATCATTATGAATCATTTCCATGGGACAAAATTTCTATTGATAGTATAATTAATTAAGCCAATGGTAAAGAGTCTAAACACTGTTCAGAAGCTTGTTCAAAAACAAGCTGAATTTTAGACTCCAATTCTTGAATCATTGATATCTACAGACAGAATTCTTAAGATACTGGCATTGTTTCCATAAGCAATGAGGGTTGATGATAGGACAAAACTTTCAGTAGCACTCATTCAAAAAAACCTACCAGATACTAGACTAACACATGTCATAAGAAACAAGAACATCAAAATCAGAACTCTATAATGATACCTTATGCACAACAGAATGAAAACACTGCCCTGTCCTGTGCCATTCTCATAATTGTCTTCATGACAGAGCAGATTTTTGCAGCACCATGTCAATCATCATGCTGAGCACTTTATTCTTTTTCAGTGCCCTCTAGTCTACCAAATATGATGTCCATCTCCAGGGACTAGTCTCTCCTGAAAATATGCCCAAAGTATGTAAGAGGAAATTTCACTATTTCTTACTTTATGGAGCACTCTGACTGTACTTCCAATATAAATCTGTTTGTCCTTGAAGTAGCCTATGAATACTTTTAATATTTTCCCCGGCACCACAATTCAAATGCATCAAGTTTTCTTTGGTCTTCCTTATTCAATTTCCAACTTTCACAGACACAAGACAATTGTAAATACCATGGCTTGGGTCAGGCTCATCTTAGTACTCATAGTAACATCCTTGCTCTTCAAATATTCTACAGAGGTCTTGTGCAGCAGATTTACCTCACGAAAAATGCCTTTTGATCTCTCGATTTCTTACATGAGCATTGATTGTGGATCCATGCAAGATTAAATTCTTGACAACTTCCACCTTTTTTCCATTTGTCATGATGCCACCTATTCATCTAGTTGTGAGAACTTTGTTCTTTACACTGGGTGCTATCTCATATTAAAAGCATACTCCTTTTCAAGTACTCCTCACTTTCAGCAAGGAAAGTGTGTCATCTGAATATCACAGATTTTATAAGCCTTCCTCCAATCCTGCTGCCACATTCTTCTTAATAAAATTAATCTTCCCTGATTATCTGCTCAACATACAGAATGAATAAGTATGATGAGAGGACACAACTCTGTCACATACCTTTCCTGATTTTAGACCATACAGTGTTCCTTTGCTCTGTTTGCAAAACTGTCTCTTGACCATGTACAGTTTTGAGAACAACAAAATATTCTGAAATTCACATTTTTCACAAGGTTATTCATAGTTTGTTGTAATCCATACAGTTGGGAACCTAGATAACATCAACAAAATACAAGTAGACTTCTTTCTGGTAATGTCATCTGACATCAGAATTATCCCTTCTTCCAGTTGCTCTTTTGAATCCAGCCTGACCTTCTGGGAGTTTCCTGTCAATGTACTGCTATAACCATTGTTGGATGTCCTTTAACAAAATTTTGCTTGACTATGTTATCCATAATATTGTTTTGTAGGTTGAGCATTATGTTGAGTCACCTTTCCCAGGAATGGGAACAAATATGGATCTCTTTGGGTCAATTAGCCAAGTAACTGTCTTCTCAATTTCCTGACAAAGATGAGTATGCAGTTCCAGTGATTCTTCAGCTTGTTGAAATATTTCCATTGTTATTCCGTTAATTCCTGAAGTCTTGTTTTTGGGTAATGCTCTCTGTGAAACTTGAACTTCTTCCTTGAACACCATTGGTCCTATTTCATATGCTACCTCCTGAAATGGTGGAATACCCATGAGTTCTCTTTTGCGCAGTGAGTCTGTGTATTCTGTCTATCTTCTTTGGATGCTTCTTGAATCATTCAATACTTTGAGCGTAGAACCTTTCAATATTTCATCCGAGACTTGAGTTTTTTCTTGAATTCTTTCAGTTTAAGATAGGCTGAGCATTTTCTTCCCTTTTAGTTTTTAAGTTCTAGGTCTTTGAACATTTCATTTTACTATTTGTCTTTGTCTTCACAACAAATGCGTTCACTGGGCACTCTCAAAACAAGAGATCCAAATTAAAGTCCAATTATCACCAGTCCGGTAACCTTCAGATAGCAGTTATCTGAATCTTCTCATATTAGGACTAGGACATGTTAGCCTTAAATCCTAGGATTATGTAAATTTCTTCAATCTGTTACAGGTGCAGTAAGCCCAGTTTGCCTCGTGAGGCTTCTACATTGAATCCTTCTAGCGTGGTCTTTGAAGTTGTGTACTTTGAAAGGATAGTGTCTAAAGATCCCAATGGTTAGACGCACATGGCCTGGATCACTAGGAGCCAGAGTGAAACTACATGAAAAGTGTCATTAGGAATGTATTACCTGCCACAGTCTCCTCTTGGGTATAAGTAAGCATCTTTGAATATTGGTTAGCATTTTTTTTAAGTGATTGAGGCTCTTCCACCTAATTTATCTGCCAATAGAAGTATAAATGCCTTCCCTGAAACATTTACATCCTTGCCTTGGCTTGGATTTCCATTAAGGTTCACTTATCACTCTTAGAGGAATGTCTATCGATTTGGGTGGCCTTAGCACAATGTTGTATGGCAGCAGCTGAACGATCTTCTCACTAGTATACCCCCATCTTGAGAAACTAGGCCCCCCAGCTGAGGTGGATTTTCGGTTGAAATGGTTTGAATGATGAATGTATAGAGGGGGTGAAATAATGTTCCTGCTCACTAAGCATGTTCTCTACCTTGTTGCTTGGGTGATCAGATTAGTTTACATGACCTGAGAGCAGAAGCCTGTCTTCATTTATAGTAGTAGACTTATACAATATTTCTCCTTTTTTCATTGAATAATTACATCCATCATAATGGTTTCTAGGCCTTTTCATGTTAGGAGATGTTTCATCACTGTTTTTGTTGCTTGTTGTTGGGGGCTAAATGCATAGTATCCCATTATGTGTATGGATTTATTTTTCCTTATCCATTTTTCTACTGATAAGGATATGGGATATCTCCAGCTTCTTGATAATTGTGAACAGTGCTGCAATAATAAGGCATTTTTGTCTGCTTCTATTCTTTCTCTTATTTCTTCGACACACATGCCCAGCAAAGTTATGACTGAGTCCTATGACACCAAACTAACTCCAGCTCTATTGTAGTTCGGTACCAATGAGTCAGTTCCAACCTCTTGTGACTATGTGCACAACAGAGCAAAACACAGGCCATTTTGGTGGGACCTTCACAATTGTTCCTATGTGTTTTAGGCAGGATTTTCTAGAGAAACAAGACCAGGAAACTTAAAATTATATATTCAAGGGGATACCCCCACAAAAAAGTCAGAAAAAAAATCTTTGCTGGCTGAAGCTTTCCTAGCACACATTTTCCCAACTAGGTAAGCATCAAGCAACACGCCCTGCATTAGTACACTTCGTAGCATCACCTGGAAGTTTCACTCTGACAACAGTGAATTTTTTAAAATAAAAGCAGCTTTGCTGGAACCTCCTGTTTTTGTGATAGTCATTTTAAGAGAACAGTGTAGAGTTGTGACATTTTGTTTCCTGCTCACGAAAGATGCTGCAGAAACTGTTGTGATATTGAACAGAGCTTACAAGGAGAGGTAATGGGGAAAAAAACTCAAGGGTACATGTGGTTTTCTTGGTTCAAAAGAGGTGAAATATCAAATTCACCTTTGATGAAGCACCTAGTTCTGAATGTCTGTCAACCTCCTGAATAGAGGAAAATGCTACTAATGCTTTTGGGGCTTGTTTGGCTAGATCAGACTGTTAATTAAGCTTTCTATTTAGAGATTCTGAAAAGATTACCTAACAGTGTGGGACAAAAAAGATCTGATTTGTGGCAGAGTGGTTTTGCCACTGTGACAATGCACTTGCTTGTGCAGCCATCTCAGTGTGTCAGTTTTTGGCAAAAACTGCATGCCTTTCTCTCTCCACGCACCTCACTCACCTGACCTCTCTCTATGCAACTTCTTTTTGATTCAGTGATTGAAGAGAGACATGGAAGGACTGCAATTTGATGGCAGAGAAGAGCTGGAGAAAAAAAGAAGGAGATGCTGTTAGCTAGCCAAAGAGATGAGTTTGAAAAACATTTCCAAGAATGGAGTTGTAGATTTGATGAAGGTTTCAAATGTACTGGAGAATACTTTGAAGGTGATAAAGTTGTTTTGTTAAAAACAAAAACAAAAACAAAACCCCCAAAACTATTGCATCACTTTGGGGTAAAAATTCTGGTTTTCTGTGGGAGGCACTGCCTCGTATGTTAAAGGATACGTTTAAATAGCAAAAAGGAATATAACCCCAAACTAGTATATGTTGCTATAAAGAGAACTCAGTACAACCCACTTTCAAGGGACATTTAAGATAGTGAAGGTTTTCTGAGTTGTCATTAGCCTAAGGCCAAGGAAGCAGGTGGGAGAAAGATGATGCAATGAGGTATAGCAGAGGTCAGTGGTGCAGCCTACCAAAGTGGGTCATGGTGGAGTCTCACGGGGTCGAGATGAGAAGTGACTGGTAGGACATTTGGCATCTGGAGTGGTGGCAAGATGAGTGGAGTCAGCCCTCAGGCAGAAGACACAGCCAGGTGGGGCTGCCAGAGCCTGGAACAGCATGCCACAGTGATACAGTCACCCATGGTCCGTCTGTGATTTGGCTCCCCCCACAGGTAGCACAGCATATGTGATGAGGCAGGGCAGCTAAATCAGACAATAATGTGGTACTCTGACCTTCAGGGGGAGAGAAATAAAGTTGAGCTGATGCCAAGGGTTCAATAGACAGTAAATGTCTGAAAAAGAATAAAGGACACACCCTTACAAAAATGCCCAATGCAATCAATGTAGGGATTGCTTACAAGAGTTGTAAGAGTCCCCAATAAAATGATCTTTTAAGTAAAAAAAGATGAAGAAGAAAGCGAAAGTCATTGGAATCAAAGAAAGCACCACAATGGATGGCCAAAGTAATTCTACTTTAAGGAGGAAAGAATTGGATCAAATACGGATAAACAGGTGAACATGAAGAGGACACTTGCTCCCTCTCATTTGACAACATGGACTGAGGTTCAACCTGTAAGTGTCGCTGTGGGATTGCAACACAGATTCGTAGCTGCTCAAAAGGGAATGAGAGACGAAGAGGACATAATTTGCGGGCAATGCTATTGAAAAATGTTTTCATGAAAGAGAGCAGAGAAGTAAAAGAAAGTTGATATAGGCATCAAGGAGGGCATGTTTTCAATTACTGAAAACGTTCATGGTAATTTCAAAATGTGAGATAAGTCATATACTGTTATGTATTTCATAGGAACAGAGATTGCTAATCAGTAACTAGAATTTAGCTTTTTTTTTTTTTTAGCAATCGTACTTATCAATTAGAGACTATCAAATGTTTATCACTGCTATACACAATTAGAAATGTATATTACTGGTCATAATGACTCAGTTAATGTGGCAGTCATGTGCTTATGTTAATTTGATGATTGAAATGTAGGGGTGGAGTCTAGCCTGTTAATCTGGAGATAGCCATGGAGTAGCCAATGAGGCCTCTATGTGAGCATGGCTTTCTCCTGAGACTTCTGGGAAATCTCGCAATATTTCCCTCATGAAGATGAAAATCTATCTCCCCAGTTGTTGGGAGTTAGT
>PVJH01038932.1:0-16792 GCA_004026705.1 Nesogale talazaci
GGTCCTGAAGGGATCATCTGCCCTGAATTCTCCATGTTTCTGGCTCCACTGTACACCCCCTGGTCTAGCTGGATTTATAAGGTAGAATTATAAATTCTGGATTTATAAGGTAGAATTATAAATTATAAGGTAGAATGATAGTGGGGGGATGAAGCATTTAAGAACTAGAGGAAAGTCGCATATTTCATTGTTGCTACACTCTACCTTGACTGGCTCATCTCCTCCCTGCGACCCCTCTGTAAGAGGATGTCGCTTCACCCACTGAGGGGCTTGGGGTCCCCAATCTGCACTCCCCCTCATTTATAATGATATATTTTTTAGTTCTTTGATGCCTGGTCCCTTGGACACCCCGTGGTCACACAGGCTGGTGTGTTTCTTCCACGTGGGCCTTGTTGTGTGGGAATCATAATTAAAGAGGGAGGATGTACTTGGACGTTAGCCTTCACTGACCAGAGTGGTGGCTTTCTGTCCATGGGATACGAGCTTTCCAGATCCCCTCCGTCATGAGTTAGGAATAGGAGAGGCCCAGTCATAGTTCCCTCAGGGTCAGCTTCCCACAGATAGCACCCACTCTCTGCAAGAAAAACCCGGAGATGGCAGACCCGCCAGGCCCGGGAAGCTCCGCTCTGTCTCGTGGGCGAACGTGAGTCGGGGCGGACCCAGGACACTGACAGCACCACAAGCAGCAGCACAGGCAGCAGCCTCTGGACACTGGCTATTGCTCTCAGGGTCTTCTTTGTGAGCTCCCACCCTCCCTAGCACCACACCAATGCGTCAGGGTGTGCTCATCTTAGATGTGCCATCAGGTGAGTTTGGACCACCGGGGTCATGCATTGGGCTGTTGAGGTGAGGTCAGTAGTTCGATCCCCTCAGCCGCTCCACGGGGCGGGGTGGGGTGGGGGGAGGCGGGGGGGTGAGCCAGGAGACTCTCAATTCTCCTGTACAGAGGGAAGGAAGCCTTGGAAACCCACAGCAGCAGCTGCACTCGGTCCTGGAGGATTGCCCTGAGTTCCCATCGACTCGATGTTTATTGTATTTGTCAGGGTGGGCTCGATGGCAGCTTTCTTAATCGTTGCAAACAACAACAACAACAACAACAACACATCATCTCTGTCACAGGTCAGTTCAGCCGTTTTCTTACATGTACCGTTTGGACACAGGTCATGTTACCCGGCCGTGTGACCCCCACCAGTGCCTGGTACCGGTGATGTGCATGATTCTGGGTGATCATAGCTGGTGTCTGTTGTCCAGGCAGCAGAGACGCACATTTTGCAAACAAGGACTCTCCTTACCCCAGCACCTTTCCACCTGGAAACTGCTCTTCAGTGTTGGTCCCTGTACCCCTGTTGTCCTCCGTATTTCATAGACACAGGTCACCCTGTATGTGTCCTCTGGGCACTGGTGCCCTTCAGCCAGCAGGAGGCCTGCCAGAATCATCTCCGTTGGAGCTCATTTCTCCTTAGGGCCGACTGTCCTCCCCGAAGCTGGTTTCCACACATCTGAGATGCACCAGGGTTTTTTTTTCGCAGCCTCTGGGGTCTCCTTCCCAACCCAACACCACCATCTGCTTTGAGGTCTGTCATCACCGATGGGTTTTCCTGCTGTTGAACTTGATCTCATGTAAGCCATCCAGGAGGCACTCTGGTGTCTGGCTCCTTGCATACGACCTTGGGCCTCTGAGATTCGGCCATCCCGTTGAAGGTGCCAGATGACCACAGCTGCCGTCAAGTTGGCCACCAACACGCAGTGGCCCCATGCACAGGGCAACACCACTCTGTCCAGCCCTGCACCCTTATCCCCATGAAAGGCTGGAGACCCCAGGAACTCTAGGTCATGGAATCTATTCTGATTCGTAGCAGCTCATCCTGTACCCTCCTCCCAGCCATCGCTGTGTCGGGGCCCATCAGGTAGCCGCTGTGTCTGTCCATTGCATGGGGGCTCCTCTTCTTCACTGACCCTCTGTTTGACCAAACATATGAGCCTGCTCCTGGGCCAGGTCTTTCCTGACCACATGCCCAGAGTCCTGGAGGCTCAGTCTGGCCATCCCCCTTCTGGCTGCTCTTCCTCCAAGACAGGCTGGTTTGTTCTTTCAGCCATTTGACACTCGTGGGCCTTCCATATCCTGCTCCAGCACCGCCACTCACTCCATCATTCACAGGCACTTGTTCTTCTTCAGCCCCACTGATCCATACCCAACGTCCATGTGTGTGTGAGGTGGTGGGAAATGACCCGGTTCGGGTTAGTGCACTTTAGTCCCGGCCCAGGCTAGTGCACTTCAGTCCTCGTTGACACCTTACAGAGGTCTTAAGTGATTTTTTTTGGGGGGGGGGCATAACTGCTCTCCGGTGGTTGGAGTAGGAGGCCCAGCCCCACTGCTGGAATTGAACCTCCGTCCCAGTGGGCTGCAGTCCCGCGCACAACCACTACGCCACCGAGCTCAGCCTTAAGTGATTTTTAAAAGAAGTCTTGTGCAGTGGATTTGCCCGGCACAAGACATTTTATGGACTGATGTTTCCATGAGCATGGATTGTGGAGTCAAGAAAAATGAAATCCTTGGCCATGCCAGTCTTTCCTCCGTTTACCATGGTGTTATGTATTGGTCCAGTCTTTCCCCTGACTTGAATCCACAGTGGAGACTGGAGTCTTTGATATTTATCATTAGTCTTCCTGGCTTTAGTGAGCACGGTTGTGTCACCTGCGTGTGCCAGCTTGTAAAGAAGCCTTCCCTCCAATCCTGATGCCACATTCTTCATATTCTCCAGTCCCTCGGGTTATGTGTACTTACACGATTTCATGCCAACTTGATAAAAGAGTGAAGGGGGGACGTCTAGCTTGTCAGTCAGGTCACAGCCTGATGATCCCTCCTGGTTAGCATGGCCTTCTCATGAGGATTCTGGGAACTCTCTCTCTCTCTCTCTCCTATACCTTCTTGTTGATAAGCCACATGGAGCCATACTGATGGCAGTCAAAGCCCTGCAGATGTGTCCACTTGCATTCAATCCACAAGAATTTCCCCCCACTGGCCTGTGATCGTCCTGCATTCAGCATCATTGCATGGACTGTGTGAGTCTGAAGAGGGGTCCGTCTGCCATAGGAGGCTGACATCAAACGTATGGACTTGATATGGACTGGGCTGGGATGTCTTATGGTTACATAATTACTTCTTGATATAGAGTCTCTCTTACACATACATGAGTGTCAATGAATTTCTTTCTCTAGTCAACCCGGTCTCACACAGATTATGTGATCAGCATTCAGGCTAAGTAGGGTAAAGGATGCAATCCTGATACACACCTTTCCTCATTTTAAACCACAGATTATAAGTTTGTTCTGTGAAAATAGCTGCCTCTTGGCCCATGCATCAGTTCAGTAAGAGGACAACAGAGTGTTCTGGAATTCCCGTTCTTCTCAATGTTACCCATTGGGGCAGTCATGTAGTTTGGTGTCAATTTCATGATTGGGAGTGTAGGAGTGGGGTCTAATCTGTCAGTCTGGAGATAGCCAATGAGAGAGATCTCTGTGTGGGCATGGTTTTCTCTGAGAATTCTGGGAAATCTCATGATATTTCCTCCATGGAGGTGAGAGACTATAGACTCAGTCGCTTGGAGACACTGGACAAGACAACATGGCAGCATGCTGATAGATCCTGAGTTCTGGAACCTGGAGGATCTGGAGGAGAAGGCACATGAGCTTGCCCTGATGGAACCAGACGACTGGGGCCAGAGACGTCACATGGAGACTCCTGCCAGTGCTGAGGTGCTTGGGATGGCACGGGGAGACCCCCGCCAGTGTTGAGATGTTTCTACTGCCACTGGATACACAAGACTCTGCACCCACTGGCCTGTGATGGGCTTGGCATCATTGCATGTGCTTCGTGAGTCTGAAGAAGACTTTATAGACTGGTGTCGGACATATGGGTTAATATCGGACTCATCACCTTGGACTGGACTGGGTTGGGATGCTTTCTCCATGTCCCATTCCTCTTGTACATAAGCCTCTCCCTCATAAACATGCGCATGTTCATGAATTCGTTTCTCTAGTCTACCTGGACTCACACACCCATCATTTGTTATGGTCCAGCCCATCAAATGCCTTTGCATCTTCAATGGCACACAGGCAGACATCTTTCTGGTCGCCTTCTCACTGAGTCTCACTGCTGTTAAGTGCAGCGACCCCACAGGACAGGGCAGTGCTTCCATGGGACACTCTCCATTGGATGCACTGTAGGAGGCCGAGATGTCCACACCCTGGTCCCCTGCGTCTGGAAAGATGGCACCGTATTTGACAGAAGGGACTTTGCAGACATGATTCAGGATCTTGGGACGGAGGTGGGGAGGTGGGGATGATCCTATGAGAATCACGTGACCCCTTGGCGTCACCAAATCCTAACCAGACGCCCCACTGTTGGACTGGTTCTGCTCGCAGGGACGGGGAGAGCTGCCCCACAGGGTTTCTGAGACTGAAAATTGTTATGGAAACCGAAGGCCCCATCATCCTCCCACAGCTCACCTGTGGTGATTGGCCTAGCGCTTTAACCACTGTTCCACCAGGGTACCGGGGAAGGCTTCTCAAGCTTGCCGTCACTGAGCGCTTGTGACTCAGACCGGGCCTGTAGGACAGGGTGGAACTGCCCCTGTGGGTCTCCGAGGCTCTGAATCTTCACGGGAGTAGATGGCCTCCTGGTCCTTCCGCGTTGTGGCTGGTGCATTCAGATGGCTGACCTTGTGGTCAGCAGGAGCCCAGCAAGTGACCACTACACCACCAGGGCTGGCCTGCAGGGCTCCCAAAGCTGGAACAGGCAGGAACACAGCACCCAGGAGGCATGGATCCCCACGGAGCCTGGGGGCACCTGTTTTGGACTTCGGACCCTGAGAACTGCAGGGGAATGAAAATGAACGCGTGTTGTTTTTGGCCACCCAGCTTGGGGGCACATGTCACAGTGACCATCTGATGAGGAGAGGATCGAGGGGATCGATGTGCGGAGATACAGATGCATAAGCATTGCTCACTCCCACCAGTGTGTGTGTGTGTGTGTGTGCAGACTCCTCGGAAGAAGGTTCAGTACAGCAGTCACACAGCATGGGTGATCAGTGGTGTGGGGGCAGCGGCTGCTGGCTGGGGGTGACTTTCTGACAGAAGGTGCCTGTGTGAGTCCGGGTAGACTAGAGAAACAAATTCATAGACATGCATATGGATGTAAGGGTAAGGCTTATAGACAAGAGGAATGGAACATTGAGAAAGCATCCCAACCCAGTCCAGTTCAAAGTCTCAAGTCTGATATTAGCCCATATGTTTGTTACCAGTCTATAAAGTCTCTTTCCACTCACGAAGTCACAGGTCAGTGGGTGCAGAGTCCCAGCGCTGGCAGAGGCCCCCTCATGGATCCTCACTTCCAGGGTTCAGGGTCCATCAGCAGTATCCATTGGTGATAGAAACATCTCAGCGCTGGCAGGGGTCTCTCTGTGGCTTTTCTGGCATCAGAGGTCTGGTTCCATCAGGGCAAGCCTGTGTGGCTTCTCCTCTGTCTCCTCAGATGCTGCCCTCTTGCCTTGTCAGCAGACTCAGTCTAGTCTCCCTTCTCCAACTGGGAAATACCATGAGACTTCCCAGAATTCTCAGGAGAAAGTCATGCCCACACAGAGGCCTCATTGGCTACTCATTGGTATCTCCAGATTGACAAGCTAGACTCCACTCCTAGACTCCCAATCATGAAATTGACACGAGCACATGACTGCCACAGTGCCCCTACATACCTTTGGGAATCTGGACCAGCCGTATGCACTGTCTTCTCAGGACAGTGAATATGATTTTAAAACATTCCCCCCCCCCCACCCCTTTAGCCTGACTGGCAGGGTTTTAAGGTATAGGTCATGTAAGAATGGGTGAACTCAAGACCCCCCTGAGATAGTTACTCAAACCACAATGGAATAGAGGGCTCCTGAGACACCTGGGATACCCCAGATCAGTCGGTCTGGTTGCGTGCATGGCCCCCACCAGCTATCAGGGTGTCCATCGGTGCCCACCCTGGGGAATGACTCAGAGGGAGGCCGTTCTTCCATCCGGATCCTCTTATGGTCTGCTCCAGGCCCTCCCCTCCCTTCCTCTCCCCTTCTCTCCCCTCCCTGAAGATTCCCTGCCGCGTGGCAGGAAGGACAGGGCCAATGTCCCCTTATCCTGGATTCCGGCGAGTCCTATGGGTGCCAAAGCACCCCACAAGCCTGTGGGCTCCTCCCTGCATGACCCCTGCCACAGGCCTGAAAGTGGCCATTTCAAAGCCACCAGCCTACTGAAGTCCTGCCATAGAACTTTCCTCCTTGTGACCCCCCCCCCCGCCCCCTTCCCACACTCAGAACCAGATTCTGAGTGATACTAACTCAGGGTGATACCCTCACCCTGGGACAGGACAGAACTGGCCCTGTGAGGTGTCCCGAGACTCTTTTTGCAGGGGTTGACGCCTGGTCTTTCTCCCGCCGTGGGGCCTGTGGTTTCACACTGCCACTTTTGCGGTTAGCTGCCGGCTGGTCACCACGCTGCCACCGGGATCCTGCCACTCTGTCAGAGTTCACAACCGCTCCTGCTTCTCAGGGCCCCGTGCACCCAGGTCTCTGTGGGCGCCCAGTCCTCCCTGACCACACTGCGCCCTGGCCTGCAGACGACCTCTGAGCGGGAGCACCAGGGAGCGAAGGTTGGTGCCAGTGTCCCTGTCAGGGGGAGCTCCTCTCACCTTTGTCCCAGGTCCCAGGTCAGCCGCATCTCCCCTTATCTCCCCGGGAAGATGGGGCTGCTACACGACACGCCCTGGCCCAGGTCCCCACTGACCTTGTCCACACTCACTGCATGACGGGCGGGGGTGGGGCATGCTCTCAAAAACTCACTGCCCTCCAGTCTTTGGGACCCTGGGGGTGTGGGGGGGGGGGCCCAGAATGGCCTCTGTGGGTTTCTGAGATGGACACTCTTTTTAAAACTGTGGTGGTAAGTCTTAAAAGGGACAAAGACCCTTGACACGTTAGCTGGATCAGGGAGGCATGCGGTCATGATGGTGTCAGGTGTCAGAGACTAACACTCTGTACAGAGCCTCCTCTTTCCCCCTGGAGCAGCAGCCTGTGCTTTGGAACTGCTGAACCTCTGGTTCTCATTCCAAAGCGTAGCCCTGGGCCACCAGGACTGCCGGGTGGCGGGTGGGGTTGGTCTTTGCCCTGTGACTCTGCACACAGTGTGTCCTCTCTCCGACACCGTGGAACAGAGCCCACCAGCCGCTCCAAGGGAGAACAGTGAGGCTTTCTGCTCCCTAAACATCTCTGAAGCCCACAGGGGCGCTCTCCCCTGGCCTGTGGGGTCACAGGGAGGCGGTGTCTCCTGGATGGCGGTGAGTTTGAATTCTTCACCACAATGACCTTACTTACTGAATTTTTTAATCACTGGAAAGACGTTCAACCCTTTCTTACAGTAAGCCCCACACCCACTCCTCTGCTGCTCACTGCAGCCTTGGAGGACAGAGTAGGCAGCCCCTGTGGGCTCCAGAGACTGTTAGTCTTTCCGGGAATAGAGAGCGTCATCTTTTCCCACGAGGATCATCTGGTGGATTCGAACTGCCCACCTTGTCATTGGCAGCCCAATGTCTGACCCACTGAACCACCGGGACTCCTATCTTGCAGGGCGGCCGGGCACGGCCAGAAGCATGTGCATCTGTACGGAATCACCAAGGGGCTGGGCACAGACTTGAGGACACAGGAAGTCCTTGGCACAGAAGCCGGTGTCAGCCCTGTCTCGCCGCCACGCCGGCGTCCCCACCCATGCTCAGCTTGTTGAGGCCCAAACGCTGCCATCCTGGAGGGGACCCCGTGAGGGGACACTAGCAGCAATGGACACCTGAGAAACTGTGCCTGGGAGGTGCCCGTGCCAGGGCTGAGCAGAGAGGGGGCTCCTTCCAGGAAGGCCACACTCCCCACCCTGTGTCCCTGGGACAGTCACCCTCCCACCAGCCCCAGCGCCTGCCTGGCCGCCCTCCTGGGCATGGCTGACCTGGGGCTGGGGCCTTGCCTCAGAAGGACGGTGGCAGGAACTAGCCTCGGCTGTGGACTTGCCGGGAGTGGTTCTGGAAGTGGGGGTGGCTGGGAACGGGCTGACTCAGCTGCTGCCGGGGACTCTGGTCTGGAACAGGCAGCCTGCAGCAATAGAAGCCACAGTGCTGGGTCCGAGTATCTGCACCTTATCAGCCCATGGGTACCCTGGCATGACAACCCCAGAACTTTGACATCTTGTCTTATTAAAATTTCACACCCCTCCCACCCCGAGTCATAAATGAAGGGATTACAGTGGGAAGGGCTTCCTCCAGAGATTGGCTATCGAGGGGTGGGGAGGGAGGGGGGATTGGTCCTGTCCCCCATCCTTCCAGCCCAGTCCCCCTTGGTGAACCTGAAATTGAAACTTGGACGCCACACCTGTTATCCGAGGCTCGCTGGCAGGTGAGGGGAACGCGGCCCCGCAATGGTACCCAGAGCTCCGTCATCACAGGCATCTTGAATACGGCACCTGCCCCACCTGCTGTCGATCCCACCCTCTTTGCCCCCCAGGGGAGTGAGGGACCACAGCGGAGCACCATGTTTGCATGGGAAGCACGAAGGCATGCATGCTTAAAAACATGTCCAAGTGCTCACTCCCGAGTGGTCAGTATGCACAAGTCTGCCCATGCTTTCCTTCCCCACTGCCCCCCCCTCTCCACCATCTGTCTCCGTCAAGAACAGAACACAGGGAGGAGCTTTGGTCCTGCAGGAAGGGGCTGTGGGGGCTGGGGACACAGAGCCTGGCCAGGCCTTGAAGCATGGTGGGAACCTGTGAGGTGGTTTTACTACTGAAGAACAAGTACCTAAGCATAAGTAAGCCTGTGCTTACTTTGCGGACTAGGCAGTCTGGTCCTGCATGGCTTTCTGGGTGGCCAACTGACCTCTGTCCTCCTCCAGCAGCAGACAGACCCCCCTGACACTCCTGTCTGTGCACACGGCCCTCCATGGTGAAGTCCCCATTTCCAGCCCCACCCCCCCCGCCCCCCTGTCTGTTCCCTGTCTGCCCGCAGCACACCCACTTCAGGCTGTGAGTCAGCAGTTCGAGGCCACCAGCCTGCCCTCGGGGAGAGAGAAGAGGCTTTCTGCGCCATGAAGAGTTAGTCGTGGAAATCCACAGGGGCAGCTCTCCCCTGTCCTGTCCAGTCACTGTGAGCGGGTCGCTGATGAGGGGTGTAGCCTTCTTTCCCCAGGCAGACATTTATCAGAAGAAGCCAGCTTCTGATACAGACAGATATTATGGGTTTGATAGGTGCAGTTGTATAGTGATAATTATTATTATAATAAAGTTATAGTGTGCATGAGGGAGAGAGAAAGAAGAGTCAGACACATTTCACATCATGGTAGCATGCTCACCTGCCAATTGGGTAGTCCACGTGGAGAGAGAGTGAACTTTAATTTTTCCTGTTTAAATAACCTTATGGGGGGGACACAGGAGAGGGCTGTCTTAAGGGCTATATGGTGACAAGGGGAGTGGTCTTAGGGATGCCTGACGAGGAGAGAAGGATGTGATAAGAGAAGACCTCAGACTCCTGGAGATAGATAAGCAGATCTATCTGATTAGGAGCCATGGACAGTGGTTCTTGAACCCAGTCCACAGGCTTCGAGGGAAGGGAACCATTATCTAAACAACAGAGGAGTCAGCTTTATTGTGAGGTACACAAAGGTCTCAGATAACTAGGAGCTTCAGGGAGAATAGCTAACTTAACTTCCACACCAAATGCTGGTAAATAGTTTGCTTAATATTTTGGAGTATATAATTGTGGAAAAGTCCCGTCTTCATCCCACAGACATTGGTGGCCCAGTGGTTACTGTGATCCCAAGGTCCATCTAACACCAATAGCAACCTCTGCCCTCGGAGCTGCAGGGCAGAGGGCCCCCAGTTCTGGGACCAGAAGGCCTCCTCTTGCGTTTTGGAAGGCTGGTGGTCTCCACTGACCGCTGGCTGCTTGGTAGCAGCCCAGTGCCTAACCCACAGCGCCACCAGCACAGGGCCCCAAATAGATTTGCTTGCCACACGGCTTTCATCTATTAGAAAAAAACAAAAACAAACAAAAGCAAGATCTGCAAGGAGAGTTGATAAAAGTGCTTCCATAGCATCCCAGAACTGCCTGTATCTGATGCCTATCAGGGTTGTTTTCTTAAGCGTCAGAAGCACAGATAAAGCCAAGCACCTGCCCGCCCCTCCCAGAGGGAGCCCCACCCTGTGCCTTCCTGCACTTTCCCCGAGAGTAGGGAAGTCTTGAGAAGGAATCATGTGGGGTTAGGAGCCTGGCCTCGGGGACTTCTGGGCCTCTGTGCCGCTGGTGAGTGGTCAAGCAACAGCTGTCTGCCACGGAGGTGAACGTCAATTCCACCTCCAGTCTGAGCCATGCGGGGGGTATTGCTGGAGAAGGCTGTCCAGTTCAGGGTGACCCATAGACCCTGGTGCCCTGTCCCCTTCCTCCCTTGCGAGGCAGGCACCTTGGCAGCAATATCTGAATGATATCTTCTCATGATTGTGGGGCACAAAAGAGACCCGAATCTCAACTACCAGCAGGGCCTTCATTAATTCTCATACAGGACAGAGACAAGACCAAGTCACAGGCCTATGATCCAGATGAGCCAGGGCCGTTGGCACGAGGTCATCATGGTGTCCAGGCAGTTCTAGCAGGACACTCAAGGGCAAAGGAAACTGTCAGAGAAGCGTGAGGGGCAGGTGATCCCACAGCACAGGTGAGATGGGTTCTCATCTGTCCACGTGCATGGGATCAGAATCACACTGTCATCCAAGAGCCTCTCGAGAAACCTGGGCATCGTCCAAATGCCCTTCTTTTTCCTGAGTGGGCCAGCTCCCCCTCTTCTCGTCCATCGGGCCTGGTCTGGCCTGCTGTGGTCTTCCTCCACACTCCCTTCAGCTCCACAAGCCTGCTCCCCTCTCGGAAGTTCCATCGGCCCTTCCTTCCTCCTGGAACAACCTCCACTCCTGCCCCTCCTCCTGGTCTTTCCCGGAGGTGTCTGCTGTTGGGGAAAGGGCAGTACCGGAGTCAACGGGCCCCACCAGAACCCTTCCTAAGTGCGGCGTGGCAGACACCACAGGTGCCCCTGGGGCAGCAGGTGAAGTGCCGGGTGATTAGCTAAGACACAGGTGAGCTCCAAAGGGATGTCTAGGCTGGGAACTTTCATAAGGAAGATTGCCGGACCTTTCTTGCAAAGGCTCCACCTCTCTTTTATCCCGTCGTGGGCCAGTGCTTAACCGGATGTGCCCCCTGGGCCTCCCAGGCCACATTGAGTGCCAAGAACCACTCGCAGGACCCCTGCCAGTTGTGAGAGCAGGTGTCCAGGAAGCTGGCCCCTGGGAAGTTCAGATGAAGACTGCCTGCTGGGGAAGCTTTGAGATCTCTTCCTGCTCCTTCCGTGTGTGTGTGTGTGTGTGTGTGTGTGTGTGTGTGTCTGCCTCACGGGCACTCTGGGGACAGCACACAGCCTCGGGCGTCCCTGTGATCCCCTTTGCCTCCTCTGGCGCCTCCTCAAGCCTCAGCTTGATCTGAGCCCCTGGGTGCTGTCCAGCCGCCCCTCATCGTCACCTGCTTTAGCTCTGACTCCGGCTGCTCACCTGTACCCCCCACCTTGCTCCTGTGGTTCTTTGTGCCGTCTCTCGAGTGTTCCCACCCAGCCCTGCCCTCCCTGGCTGTGTGGCCTTGCCTTGGCGACCTGGCCTCTCACCGCCCATCCCGAAACCCACTGCTGCCCTGAGTCTGCGCAGACTCACAGCAATCCCTGAGGGCAGAGTGGGGTGGCGGGGAGAGTTTCCCAGACTCTGAATTTTTACTGGCATCATTTTTCTGCCACACAGCGGCCCGTGGGCTAAAGCCACTGTGTTTCCCAAAGTTTAACTGCAGGGCAAGCACGAACAACCATAAGTCTCCTGCACTTCCCCACTAGCAGCTACCCTACTGTTGTCAAGTCAATCTGCTACGTCCAAGGCTTTAAGACTGAGGATAGTCTCATCTTTCTTCCGTGGAGTGGCTCATGGCCTTGAAGTGCTAACCTTGCAGTTAGCACCTCACTGCCTGGCCCACCGCACCAGCCTGGCTCCCACTGGGCTCCCAGGAGGTTTTGCGTCTGATATTGGTCACCAGCCCCCAGGCCCACGACATTGCTCCGGGTCCCTGAAGAGCCACACGGCCACCAAGAGCCCACCCACCTACCCCTTGCGGACTGGCTTCCCTCCCCTCCCTTCCCACCAGACCTTCCAGGAAACCATGCCGTGAAACCTCCCTGCAGGAAGCCCCTGGGTAGCATAAGCTGGGGGCACCTCTCGCCTACTCGCTGGAAGGCTGACCCCACCTGCTGCCTCAGAGGAAGTCCTGTCGGTCTGCCCTTGGAAGGGCACAGCCGGTGGGACCCCAGTGACCCGCCCTTCTACTCCGACACGAGAGGGCCCTCCGTGAGGCGGCTGGCCCTCAGAGCAGGTGACCTGGTGGAGCTTGGGTGGATGTGCTCGATGGGGGGCTGTGCTGGCTCCGAGCCAGCCCGACACGGGGCAGCCGTCACCCCTGGGGATGTGCTCAGGCCTGCAGCCACATGGGGCGGGGCCCTCTGCCCACCCTCCTCGAAGTGCGCCCAGCAGCAGCCTCCGATTCCTGGGCCACGCCGGCACCACACCAGCTGGCAGGACTACTGCTGCCCAGACTCAGGTGCTCACAGAAGGGGCCCGAGAGTGAACATCCTGAGGCTGCTGCTCCAGCGGGGCAGGGCTGGGGGGGCCTCATGAGACTTTGAGAGGTGACTGAATCCACCAGAGTGACCCACAGACACCCCTGTGCTGGGGCATCTCACAGTGAAGGCGGGGCCCTGTGCCAAGAATCCCTCCCTCCCTTTCTAGCACAACATGATGTTCACCCACGACTATCACATTCAGCACCCAACTCGTCCCAGCGCCCGATTGCTCCCAGCACATCACTCCTGGCGCCCACCTGATCCCAGCACCCGGCACTCAGCATCTGACAGCACCCAGCACCCAACTCGAGGCTCCCAGGGACCTCTCCCCAGTGGGGAGTCTGGGTGGGAGGGGCACTTCTGTAGAAGCTATTACAAGACTCTTTGAAGGACTTGGGCCAGCCCCTGAGGTGTTTGCCTTTGCAAATTGGCTACACATTATCACAAATGAGTTTCTAATTAGTAAAGCTCCAGGCCTTGGAAGAAGAAGTGAAATATGTAAATGCGGAGGGGGCCCCCTCCCTCCGTCCCTCCATCTCTTGACAGGCCCCCCCCACCTCCTTCTCTTTGATCTGGGTACCCCCTGAAGTGCACTGGGGCCCCCTGGGGTGGCCCTTGGAGTTGCTCTCATTATGTTTTGTTGTTGAGAACACACACACACACACACACACACACACACACACACAGAAGGTGGGGCCGTGCCAAGGACACCTTTCTCCCTCTCTGTGCCCCTGGTCGGTCCTGTGTGCGGTTTGGAGGTGCAGGTGCTGAGAATTCCTCCCCCACGGATACTCTCACGGCCCCTGTAGAGACAAACTCCCAAGGGCCCAGGGCCCCCTGGCCGAGCCCTGCTCTGCTGTCCTGAAAGACCTGGACTCCTGGAGGAGGAAGCAGGCTTTGGGGTTGCAGCTCTGACGAGGCTGCGGGCAGTAGGGACTCCCTCCCTCGGCTCGTGCAGGGCGCTCACGGGTGAAGGCAGCATCAGGTTCTGGTCACAGCCACTTGCCACGGAATTGACTCTGGCTCTTGGTCACCTCACCTGCCTGTCAGAGTACGCTGCTCCCTCCGGTTGTCAAGGTTGTGACCTTTTGCCAGAAGATGACCAGATCTCTCTACAGAGGCGCCCAGTCACCCTTCCAGCGCACAGTGGAGCTGCAACCCTCCCCGCCCCCTCACCATTTCTCAGGGCCTATGATGGGTCTGGTGGCCTAGGGGTGACCCTGCAAGGCCAGCAGTTCGAATCCACCAGTCACCTGAGGGCGAGAGAGAGGACGCTTCCTATTCTCGTGAAGAGTCGCAGTCTGGCAACCCCCGAGGAAGTGACGGGCGGCAGTGGGGTGAGGTGTTGGGAGAATGGGTGAGTGTCTGTGTGCCCTGACCACTGGAGGGCGTGGTCCCCTCTGAATGCCTGCCTGCTTGGTCCCCTGGGCCGTGGCCTTTGGCTACCTTGATGTTCTCCCACGACGTCCCCGCTCCAGCCCGTTCTAATTCACGTGTGCCTTTTTTTTGCAGCGTTGGTTCCTGATGCCAGCTGAAGGCTCTCAGCCTTGACAGGCTGGGTGCAGCCCGAGCCGGCCCTCCCAGCTCCTCCTGGGCTCTGCCAACTTGTCTGTTGGAGAGGAGCCAGCCGTGGGTACTGTCCTTCTGCCCTGCAGGATGCTCTGACCTTGAGACAGACTCCTGTCTGTCCACGAGTGGACTGGACTGTGCGGCCCTTGGGGCAGGATCCAGGGCAGCTCCTGAACAGTGTGGCGGCCGTGAACTCCAATGAGACAACCCCCCCGTGTTTCAGCCCATCCTGCCGCACAGCACAGACAGAGCAAACCCCCTGGGCTTTCCCCGGCTGCTGTGCTCTTCATGGACTGTCGGCCAAGTGTCTGCAAGGTCAGTGGTTCAAGCCCACCAGGCGCTCTGTGGGAGAAAGAGAAAGCCCACATGCTTGAGAGGAACTTGTCATTAAAGACTCCAAGTGGCTTTCAGTTGTACTTGCCTTCCATTTTTGTTAGCCACTCAGGCCAATATTTAGACCCCAGAGGTAAGAAATCTGAAGGTATTTTTTTTAAAAAGAAGCACATTGTTTATAGTTACACTGCCCATCTCGACAAACGAAATTGACAGTAATATCCCGCTAAATCTCCCCTGCATGCTCTTTTGGGCCACCTCATCCCACCTCCCTCCTCCTTAACAACCTATTCCTCCCCTCCCCCTGGTCCCACCCCCATCCCTGGCCTCCTCACAGGCATTTAACGCTTAACTTTTGGTGTGAAAATGGAGTTTTCTTTTTCTTGACCTTATCATAAGGGTGCTATTAAATATTCGTCTTCGTGAGTGTGACTAAGTGTGCGAAGCATAATGTCCTCTAGCTTTGTCCCTGGGAAGACGGGTTTTCTCCTCCAGGAAAGAGTGACAGAGTCTGAACCACACAGGGGCAGCTCTTCTCTGCCCTGTCGCGTGACACTCCACGTGGTGGCGGTGAGTGGTGAGTGAGTGAGTGTGAACACTCCCAGGGAAGGGCTCGGATTGACCCTCTAGAGTAAAGTGACCAGATTTTAAGCGGGACACCATTGACCGGGGGTGGGGTTCTAGATTGAAAATTTGGTCTATATGGAGCAACAAAAAATTTCATAAAACGCAAAAATAGCATTGTAATATATTTATTTTAATCTTAAAATGTCATGGGACATTGTTACATTATTAAAAAGTGGGATACCTGGTCACCACTTTACTCTAGAGGCACATGCCCCCCCCTTGGGGATGCATCATGGGACGGGGTGCACCTAGTGCCTGGAGGAACCCCAGTCAGCTGAGTCTTCTGCCAGGGGCTGCACCCCAGAACCATCTCCAAGCCCACTGCTTTCTTAGCGACTTTCAGTCCCCTTTTGGAACAAGCCTGGGTATGCCATGGGGGCCAATAGGACAGATGGTTTTGTTGAAGCAGAAAAACGAGAAATCCACCAGGAGTTTCCAGGACCCAGGGAAGGACAATTCGACCTGCCTTGCCTCCAGTTCTTGGTTGTTGATCCCAGCTTTGTCTGCCCACGGAGATAGGGGGCAGGGGGACGGGGTGTCCAGAAGCATTCAGTCCCCAGGAGGTCTGAAAGCGAACATCCCATTCTTCCAGAAGTCAGAGCAGCATCCTCACAGATCTTGAGTGAGTGAAGGATACTGGGGACTGGGGTCTTGGCCATACTAGCAAAGGCCCCCCCATGAGACTCTGCAGATCAAATAAGGCCTCTCTTATAGGACATTCCACGTGATGACAAGGATAACCAGAACATGGCCCTTGTGGTCCCTGCATAGGCATCATGGGGAGATACACACTCACTGTCAAGTCTGGGTACTTCCATGTGGTCTCGGAGGGCTTTTAGCTGCACCATATGCACAGCGGGCAGTTAGCCGGGGGATGAAGTAACCTAACCACATAGGCGCTGCCGTGTTTTTAATTAATTATTGATTTGTAGGATTTGTGAATTGAGGTTAATCGGGTACCACGAGAACAGATAACTTTATCTGGCTTCCTCTCAGCTCTCTCTAGTTTATAAACCTGATGCAGGGCATCTGTATACTAGAAATGGAACTACTTTTCCCTCCCCAAAGCTAGAAGTCGCCAATGCAGGCTGGAAACTGAGAATAACAAAGTATCTGACCTCCTCTCCTTTTTGAGAGCCCCCTCCCACCCCACCTTGGGTTATGTACCAACAAGGATGTTGTGACAATTACATCATATCCTGTCAACTTGCAAAGGGGTAGAATTTAGCCTGTCAATCAGGTTGCAGCTTTCTGACCTTAGGTGGGGGTACCATGGAGCTAAATAGCTTCCTGGAGGCCAGATACACACACACACTCTCTGCTTCGTTTTCCTGCTGCACTGATGGAGCCAGAGCCCTGGAGCCACGTGGAGACCCCTCCAGTGTTGAGATGCTTCTACCGCCACTGGGTCCACAAGACTTTCCACCCCCTGGCCTGTGATCTTCCTGCACTCTGCGTCATTGCATGTGTTGCTTGAGTCTGAAGAGGAATCGACAGCCTGG
>PVJH01038933.1:0-16876 GCA_004026705.1 Nesogale talazaci
TGGGGCCCCCCGGGAAGGCGTGCGTCACCCACCGAGTCACCTGCTCAGCCCCCTTCATCAGTGCCCAACTGCCCCCTAGGGCCCCCGCCCACCCCTGTCCTTCCCACACCTTCTCCAGGCGTCCTCTTCTTTGCCTTCATCTAGGGGGTGGCCCAATGGCTTCTCCTGGTCCCCAGTCAATCCCAAGGAGTCCACAGGAGAGCCGGCCCAAGCCCTGCGCCTCCACGTGTGCTCCAAGCCTGGCCTGGGGGAGCTGGTGGGGGGTGTTGAGGGCCGCCCTCGACTCTGGCCTCTGAGGGTTCTGAACTCTCATGAAGGTCAGCGTCTTTGGAAGCCCTCCCGCACTTTCGGGACTGAACCGCACATCGGCCCATGCTGGCAGAGCTCCTGGTGGGTGTGGCGGTCACCTAATCCGGGGTCAATTCGTGGATTAAGAGTGTAGGGGTGGGGTCTAGCCTGCCAATCTGGAGGTAGCCAGTGAGGCTTCTGGGTGGGCATGGCTGTCTCCTCTGAGATTCTGGGAAATCTGGTACTTCCTCCTTGGAAGCAGGAGACACCTTTCTCTCCGTTTATTCCCTTGGAGATCCTCTACTGACAAGACACAGTGAGACATCCTGGAGGAGAAGCCAC
The DNA here is from genome assembly GCA_004026705.1 of Nesogale talazaci. Classification (NCBI taxonomy): domain Eukaryota; kingdom Metazoa; phylum Chordata; class Mammalia; order Afrosoricida; family Tenrecidae; genus Nesogale; species Nesogale talazaci. The sequence continues at coordinate 631 of PVJH01038933.1, forward strand.
ATGGACCTACCCTGATGGAACCAGACTTCTGAAGATGGAAAAGCCACATAGATGGAAAAGCCCTGACAGCGCTGAGATGTTTACAATGCCACGGGATCCAGACTTTCTATCCACTGACCTGTGACTGTCCAGCATTCAGCATCATTGCATGTGTTTCATGAGTCTGAAGAGAACTTTATAGACTAGTATCGGGCATGTGGGCTAGTATCAGACTGTGGGCTTGGACTGGGCTGGGTTGGAATGCTTTCTTGTTTTTTTTTGTTGTTGTTGTTATTGTTGTTTTTTTTTTTGGGGGGGGTCATTACTGCCCTGGTGGAAGTAGGAAGCCCAGTCTTGCTCCTGGAGAGCTGCTGTTGGATTTGAACCTCCAACCCTGTGGACTGCAATCCCACACACAACCACTATACCACCGGGGCTCAGCCCGGAATGTTTTCTTAATGTACATTTATCTTTTACATAAAACTCTCTTCCAGGGCTGAGCCCCGGTGGTGTAGTGGTTGTGCGCGGGACTGCGGCCCACTGGGACGGAGGTTCAATTCCAGCAGTGGGGCTGGGCCTCCTACTCCCACCACCGGAGAGCAGTGATGCCCCAAAAACCAAAAAAAAAAAAAAAAAAACTCTCTTCCATACATATGTGTGTTTATGAATTTGTTTCTCTGGTCTACCTGGACTAACGCAGTGGGTCAAAACTCCATTATCTCCACCACAAACGACCTATGCCCATACCCCTCTCCCTGCAGCCCTACTATGTCAGTGCTCCGGCTTCCTCAGGCTACCTAAGGCAGGATGCAGGCCCAGCTCTGGAAGGGTCAGGTCAGGCGGCTTCTCTCTGTCCTTCAGCACCCCACCCCTGCCCATCCAGACCCACAATGTCTTAGGCCAAGCCTGGGGCAGGCTCCCCCGCCATCCCAGGGCTCAGTCCAGGCCTAGTCCAGAGGCCATGTTCACTGGGGCGAGGTCTGTGGACTGAAAGAACCTTCTGTGTCTGCCCTGGTCCTTGTCTGTCGCGTGGGCCTGAGCAGACGGGAATCCTTGGCTCAGGCCGATGGATGGGCTCATTGTGTGTGTGATTGTGGGGGAGGCTGTGCCTGTGAGGAGGAGGGGCACATCTCTAACCAGCTGGGCAGTGGGGAGGGAGGCTGCAGACTACGCTGAGACCATGGCCCATTTCACCCAGGCGGCAGGAAAGGGTTGTTTTCAGAGGGAAATGAGCTGGTTTGCTCGTGGGGAGCAGACAGCTCTGGGGAACGGCTCCAAGGGAGGTGGCTGGGGGAGGGAAGGACATGCCAGTCTCTCCCCTGTGAGGTGGGCAGGTGTCAACCCCAGGGCTGACAGCCGGGCCTGGTTGCTCCCCGCCCTGACACTGTTGAGAGATGCCGCAGCCCAGGGGCCTTCTCAGCTGCAGAGACCCATGCAGGCCTAGCAGGTAGGGGAACAGGACCCAGCCTCCTTTCACCACTGCAGGGACCCCACAAATCAGAGCTGGCAGGGAGAGAGCAAGGCCCAGCACCATCCTGCCTGGGCGGCCAGGAGGCTGTCCGGAGATGGAAGCGTTTATTCAGTCACTCCATCCATCCATCCTGTCTGACCCCCTCGCAGCCAGCCCCACAAAGGCTCCTGAGCTGGAAGTCAGGAGCAGAGCTGGAGCAGTCAGTCCTTCCCTGGACTTCAGAGCTGGTTTGGGGGCTAATGACGGGGCAGCCCCCATATCTGGATGCCCGAGGGAGTTGGCAGGCAGGCAGGGCTTCAGGACTTGGATTAGGTCATGATGGGCGAGTGGAAGGAGCTGGGGGGGAAGATGAGGGAACGACAGGTCTGCAGGGTGGGGATGGAGCCCTCCAAATTCTCAGGTCCCAGGAAATCTAAAACAGCAGAACTCAACTTGTGGGTCCTTTGTTGGTCACATGACTCTTTCGCAGGGGTCACCTAAGACCATCAGAAAACACATAACTCTTTCACAGTATATCATTAAATATTGTTGTTGTTGTTGTTGTTGTTTTTGGCACCACTGCCCTCAGGTGGTGGGAGTAGGAGGCCCAGCCTTTGTTCCGTGGAGCTGGAATCGAACTTCCCGCAGTCCGGCGCACAACCACTACGCCACCAGGGCTCAGCACACATTGTTTTGTGATTAATCACTATACTTTAATATGTTTATGTTCCACTTATAACAATGAAAGTGCATCCTGCATGTCAGAGACTTACATTGTGATTCATAACCATAGCAAAATGACAGCTATGAAGTAGCCAGGAAAATAACTTTATGGCTGGGGGTCCCCACAACATGAGGAAGTATAATAAAGGGTCGAGGCACTCGAAAGGTTGAGAACCATTGCTCTAAGGAGAAAACAAGGGCAGGAGGTAGCAGGGGTAGGGTGAGGGGTGGCTGTAGTGGACGGACCATGGGCTGGCAGAGGGCCAAACGCCTTGGCCCTTAATTCCCCCTGTGAGTACTGCCAGGAGCAGCCTCTGTGCTCCTTCTGACCCCAGAGGCAACGAGGGACTCTGGAAAGAGTCCTGGGGCAAGGCCAGAAGTGTGAAAGTCAACACGGGCGCTCAGCTTTCACGCGCTCTCCCGCCCTGAGCAGATGCTGAGCATTGTGCCGCCAGCAGCGAGGTCAGGTGTTTGAACTCACCAGCGGCTGTGGAAGAAAGGAGGATGATTGACAGTCTCCGAAACCTCAAGAAGCAATTCAAGTCTGTCCCATAGCGTGGCTTGATGTCAGTGGTTTGGGGTTTGGGACTTGGGGACCCTGCTCTTCTAGGCCCACTGGAGAGACACAGTCCGAAGCCAGAAGCTGAAGGGAGGGGAGGGAGAGAAAGAGGGGAGAAGGGAGAGGACAGAGCAGCTCCTGGAGGCCTGAGCAAGACGGAGCAGGCAAGGTAAGGCCAATGCCAAAGTGACTGAGAAGCAGGGGCCCAGGGAGAGGCACAGGGGAACATAGGACGGTATGACCTTGGGAGAATTTTGGAGTCCAAGTATGGTCTTGTTAGGTTTTCTTGGGAAGAGATATATACCTCAGTCCTTGGCTGCAGGTAAGAAAGAATTCATGCCGAAATCCAAACGAGTGATCCAAACGAGTTTTATGAAAGTTAGACAAAAAAAAAAAAAAAAAGACGATGTTTCCGGTTCACACAGGCACCCACAAGGTTCCACACGGCAGTCTGCCTGCCAGGAAACTGCTCAAAAAGAAGACATGAGCTCAGCTCCTGCCTTTTCAGTCTTTTTGTGGGGAGGCATGGTGGGTGCCTCTGGTTGACCCCATTGGCTGCACTGGTCTAGATGAGCCAGCCCGGGTGCAGCACTTCTGGCTGGAAGCCTGGACCCCCAAGCATGCACAGTGTACCACCCGGTCAAATAGCTCAAAGCTCTAGCACATGCAGTGGTAACCCTTTTCTCTGTGCTAGCTACCCAACAGTCCCCCCTGTGAAGCCCTTACTGACGAAGATCAAGAATGGCAGCCTTCAACATGATGTAAAAAAACCCCTCCAAATCATCACATCTGGAGTGACGGGTAACGTCACGATCCGGGGAGAGAAGATTCGAGGTGTCAGGAATTCCTGCCTGCTGGGATCCACCGTCGACGCTCATGGAAGCGGCAGGTAAGAAGAGCTCGAATGGTGCCCTGCCCTGGAAAGTCTGCTGCCCCGGACCTGCTGATGGCGCTGCCATGTGAGGAGATGGCTCTGAGGGCATCTCCCATCGCCCCCTGCGCACGTGGGAGCAGGACAGTGTTTCAGGAACACTTTGAACCAGGGTGCTGGTGAAAGGACCCCACAGACTGTTGAAACAAACAAACAGACCTGCCTCTGGAGAAGCCAGGCCAGTGTGCTCCCTGGGGACCAGGAGGGCCCGACTCTCTCTCACGTATGTCGGGCACGTTGCCGGGAAGACCCATCCCTGGAGAAGGACATGGTGTTTGACAAACTGGAAGGCCGTTGAAGAGATGGACCGACATAGAGCAGCTGTGAGGCTGACTGTGGCGGTTATGTGCTTATGTTAATGTCATGATGGAGATGTAGGGGTGGGGTCTAGCCTGTTACTCTGGAGATAGCCAATGAGGCCTCTGTGTGGGCATGGCTTTCTCCTGAGACTTCTGGGAAATCTCGCGATATTTCCCTCGTGAAGATGAGAAGCTACCTTCCCCAGTTGTTGGGAGTGAGTCTCAGAGATGATGAGGTACGGACCAGACAAAATGGCAGTATCCAAGAAGTTGGAGGAGCTGACGGAGAGACTACACAGCTTTGCCCTGATGGAGTCAGACCTCTGAAGCTGGGGCCGCCACATGGAGACCTCTGCCAGCGATGAGTTGCTTCTGCTGTTGACGGATCCTGAGGCCTGGAAGTGAGGAGTCACGGGGAGACCCCTGCCAGCGCCAGGATTCTTTACCCACTGACCTGTGACTTCATGAGTCAGGAGACTTTGTGGACTGATGTCGGACATATGGGTTGATATCGGACATATGACCTTGAACTGGACTGGGCTGGGATGCCTTCTTAGTATCACATTCCTTTTGTATATAAACCCTTTCCTTATATCGATATGCGTGTCTATGAAATTTGTTCCTCTAGTCTGCCAGAACTGACACACTGGCACAGGACTGACTTGCTGGCCCAGATGAGCAGGTAGGTCAGACATGAAGGACTGGAGATGGGCATGCATCCTCTGTTGAAGGACCCGGGCTGGACACCTGGGTGGCATGTAGACCTGTTCTCTCTTTGGAGAAAGGAGTCTTTTTTTTTTTTTTTTTAAAGTGTTCTGACTCTTATGGAGGGTGTCATACTAGGAGAAGGTGCAGGTGAAGGAGGAGATTCTGGCAGGTTCCAGGGAGAGATGGGAGTGACTTGGGCCAGGGGCAGTGGAGGGGGGAGGCGGGGGCGGTGGCAGTAGGTGGACTTAGAAAGCATGCACAAGACTTGAGGAGTACTGGACATGTGGGCCGAGGATTGAGGTGAGCTAAGCGGGGAAGGGGGACTCAGATCACATGGTGGGGGATCATGGTGAGCCAAGAATGGCCTTGGGGTTCTTGGAGGGCAGGATTTGGGGGAAGACCTTTTAGCCACGACAGCCCCTTTTTAAACTTCACCCTGAAGAGGCCTTGAACTTGGTGGGGGTTCTCTAAGCCACTTGTGAGGGAGCTACTGCTCTCAGGTCCATTTCACAGAAGAGACAGAGACCACCCACAGCTGGCCAGGGGCAAAGCTTGGAGCAGGATCCAGGGGTAGCTGGTGCTGAAGTCCCAGACCATCTGCCCCTGCTGTCTCTGCCCCACTTCACAAAGCAGGAGACTGAGGTGCCAAGAGGGAATGACTTCAGTAGGGTGTACCTGCATGTCTCAGGGGAAGACTGGCTTCCAGGCCAGCTAGTTTATGTTCAACCACCCTGGCCAGCCCCACCTCCAGCTGCACAGTGCCCCCCCCCTCCCCCATGCCCAGGCCCCTCCTCAGCACTTCTGGAAAAACTTCAGAGGCCTCTAAGCTGGCAGACCTGGGAGGGGCCTTGGCCTGGCATTTCCACACAGACAGACCCCAGCCTGGCGGTCTCTTTGAAGGAGTCTCTGGCAGGGTGGGGGCAGAGGAATCCTTGGAATGGAATGTGCATTGTCTCCTGAGCCTGGGCTGGGAGGGCGACCCCCACCCCCCACCCCCAGGAAGGGAGCCCAGAAGCATGGGAGGGGCTGCTGGGTCACACCCGCAGAGCAGGGAGTGGCAGAGCCGCCCAGGTGGGGTCCTGGTGGCTGGCGGGCTCAGGTGAAACCACACTCCAGACGGGAGCAGTCTCCTCTCCGACCCAACCCACGGTGGCCAAACAGGGAGCAGCACTCAGCACTCGAACCGCAGGCCGCAGGCCGCTGGCGGCAAATCGCCCTGCATGCGCTTTGGGAATGTTCTGGAATGCTTTCGCCTTCTCTGTCTCCCTGACAAACCAAGCCAAACCCCAAACTCACTATCTTCCAGTCGATGGCGGCCCAGAGGGAGCCTAGAGGTCAGAGCAGCACGGCCCCTTGTGTGGCTGTCTACTGGGGTGACCTCCACTTTCTCCTAGGACCGGCTGGTGGTTTCAGACTCCCTGAGCTGGCCAGAGGGAGGGATCGCAGATGCATGAGTGATGGCTACAGCATCAGGCTCCCCAGGGACTGGCGGGCTGGGCTTAGGGCTCATCTCTCCAGTTCACAGACTGGGACACGGGGGCACAGAGGGGCAGCAGTCCCACAGTCACTGGCACAGAGGACTCCCTCTTTCCCTCCTGCTTGCCAAACCCCTCACCCCACCGACCCTGGGTCCCCACGGAGGTTGGTGGTCAGGACCTTCCCAGCAAAGACACTGGCCATCCTTGGGAGTGTGGGTCCCCTGTGGCCGGCAAGGCCTGACCTGGAAAACTTACCTGCATTCTTCACAGAGCGTGACTTGAGTTATCCAGGCCACTCTCAGGGTGTCTCGTGAGTTTGGGGATCCCCCTTCCTTCTGACAGCCGTGGGGGGCAGACAGCTTAGCATGAAGGAAAGGGGAGGGCTTTGGGGGATCTGTAGAACTTTAGGGGAGTCCCTTCACCTCCCCTGCCTCTTTCTCCTTTGGTGCCTCTTGTGTGCAGTCTGCAACACCTGAAATCCCCTGCTCTTGCTCCCCAAGTCTTCCTTGGGGCCCCTTTGCACACCTCTCCCACCCTGCCCCTTGAGCAGAGTCCCATTAGCAGGGCCCAGGCTGTGGCAGTATCCAGCAGAGAAGGGTCTGTCCCCACAGGCTAACAGCTTGTCCCCAGGGCCTGTAGAGTGGGCTATGCAGTCCCAGCCCAGGGTCTTCTTAGGGTAGAACCAATCAAACGCTTCCCGGGAATTCTGATACATGAGATGTGTCAATTTCATGACTGGGAGTGTAGGGGTAGAGTCTAGTCTATCTATCATCTATCTAGTCTCGCTATCTCCTGTCAATCTGGAGATAGCCAGTGAGACTTTTCTGTGGGCATGGCTTTCTCCTGAGAATTCTGGGAAATCTGGCCATATTTCCCCTTTGGAGGTGAGAGACTTACAGCTGAGTCCTTGGGGGACATTGCAGCTGACAAGACACATGGCAGCATGCCGATAGACCCTGAACTTTGGAAATGAGGAGCCATGGTGAGCCTCTGCCAGCGCTGAGATGCTCCTACTACCATTGGATACACAAGACTCTGCACCCACCGGCCTGTGATTGTCCTGGTGTCATTGCACATGCTTCATGAGTTGGAAGAAAACATTATAGACTGGTATCAGATATATGGGTTAATATCAAACTTATGACTTTGGACTGGACTGGGTTGGAATGTTTTCTTAATGTACAGTTACTCTTGTATATAAAACTCTTTCTTGTTGAGGCCTGGTGGCATAATGGTTGAGTGAAGGACTGTGGCACACTGGCTTGGCAGTTCAAATCCAGCAGCAGCTCTCCAGGAGCAAGGCTGGGCCTCCCAATCCCACCAGAGGGCAATGATGCAAAATAAATAAATAAATAAATAAACCTTTCTTATGCACATATGCATGTTTTTGAGTTTGTTTCTCTAATCTACCTGGACTAACGCAAGTGAAGAGTGAAGTCCACCCTGTCAATCAGGACATAACCAATGAGACCACAGTGTGGGCATGGTCTTTTCCTGAGGATTCTGGGAATTCCTATCTTCCTCGCTAGAGGCAGAACACACACTATCCCTCTGAGACATTTTTGTTGACAAGCCAAATGGAGCTATGCTGATGGATCCAGAGCCCTGGAGTTGGAGGAACCACGTGGAGACCCCTGCCAGCGCTGAGATGCTTCCACCGCCACGGGATCCACAAGACTTTCCACCCACTGGCCTGTGCATCTTTCTGCATTCAGCATCATTGCATGTGTTGTGTGCATCTGAAGAGGAATTTATAGACTGATCTCAGACTGATAGACTCTCTCTGAACCGGGCTGGAAGATTTTCTTAATATACAGTTACTCTTTACATAGATCACTTTGTTATACACATATGAGTGTCTATGAATTTGTTTCTCTAATCAGCCCAGACTAACCCAGGCCACTTCCCTTCAGGGAACCTTCTCTGAGCTCTCCTTGGTGCCAGGCTGCCAGCGGAAGACTTCCCTGGAGCCGTCCTGCATGTGGGCTTGTTTGGGAGGGATGCCTGTGAAAGGGTGGGGCAGTAGTCCAGATGAGTGCCCCAGAGAAAGTGGCTAGACCTGAGCTAGCCGCCTATCTCTGTCCCCCTTCCCACAGCCATCTTTTACCCTCAGGACCCACAAATGTTAACCCCCTGTCCTATGGGGACACACATCTTGGATAAGAACAGTCAGAGCAGGTCCAGAGAGGGCAAGGGACTGGGCGGGGTCCTGCGGGAACAGGAGCAAGAGTGTCATCACAGTGAGCTGAGAGCAGCCCCTGGATCCCTGCGAGTCTGCGCAGGGAGCACTTGGGCAGGTGGCACAGGGCTCCTAACTGGCCATTGTGCCCTGCGGCCCCCACCCCTGCACTTCCCCGTCTGTGATCTCAGGCGGCAGGGAGGGGCACCCCATCATTATGACTTGCTGTTATGATGGCCCCTGTAATCACATGGTGCTGCTGCGACCGTCTTCCTGTTGGGAGCAAGGGAACCCTTATCTGAGCAGGTCCCACCTGGTTCCCAGAGTCACTCCTGCCTCCCACCTGGAGTCTGGCCAGGACAGCTGTGCCCGCATGTCTGAAGATTCTACCACCACCATCCACAAGACTAATACCAACAACACCCACACCAAGACTAACACTACCACCGCTACCACCACCAACACAACAGCACCGTCACTACCATCAGCACCACCAACACCAATACCAGAAGCAACACCACTCATACCACCACCACTGCCGCCGCCGCCACCACCACCGCCACCAGTACCAAGGCTAACTACACCAACACTCCCACCAGTACCCAAACTAACTACACCAACACTCCCACCAGTACCCAAACTAACTACACCAACACTCCCACCAGTACCCAAACTAACTACACCACCACCAGCACCACCACCATCAATAAGTATAAGGAACCCCCACAAAGGTATTCCTACTCCTTATCTTAGGTCAAGCAGAGGGGTGAGCAGAGAGAGACGGGGGTGTAGGAGCTTACCCAAGACCCCCTCCTAGGCTTCAAGTGTCCATACCCTAGCCTGACCACCTAACAATTGGTGAGTGGTGAGGACAGGCAGTTCTCTCTCCCTCCTCCCTGTGTGGAGAATCTAAGCAGGGCCAGGTCCTGCCCAGCCCCTCAAGGTGCTCATGGGTGAGTTCTGCTCTGAGTCCTCTACTCTGGGTGCCCTGAAGGCCCCTCCATGGTCACCACAGGATTCCCCGCTCCCCTCACCATCATCTCCAGGGTGACTTAAGGCTGCCCAGTCTCTCCTCACACGTAGGAGACCAGGAAGGCGTGGACAGATGTTCTGCCCGCAGGGAACCAGGGACTCCCACTAGAACTGTCTGGGCCAGAGGAACATCCCAGGTGACAAGCACAGAGAGGATAGAGCTGCAGGACAGGCAGGGCCTTTCCACCAAGCGAGCAGGCCCTAGTCCTCCCTGCCTTGTGCGGGCAGTGCCGCTCCTCTGAGAGCCTCTGTCTCTCGCAGCCTCAGTCCCCTCCTCTCTGAAGGGGACCAGCGGTGACTTGGTGCAGCATCCGGATGTCCAAAGCTCTCAGCCAGGGTCCAGTGCTGTCCTTGTTGTGAAGGTCCTGGAGTCCACTCGGGCTCAGAAATCCAGGGCACAGCAGAATGGATACCACCTGGTCCTGAGCCATCCTCACAGCCGCACCGAGGTTTGAGCCCAGTGCCGGGCCCCTGTGTCCATCCACCTTCCTCTTGTTCACTGCCCATCTACTTTACCAGGCGTGGCGTCCTTTCCCAGGGGCTTGTCTTTTCCTATGATGTGTCCAAAGCACGCCGGCTGGAGTCTCGCCATCCTTGCTTTTACTCAGACAGATCTGTTTGTTCTTCAAGGGAGGAGGTGTGTGTGTGTGTGTGTGTGTGTGTGTGTGTGTGTGTCTCACACTTAGCAGACGCTTCTTGGGATGTAGTTATCATCAGACATGCCTATTAGTAGGTAGTGGGCAGCTGCACCCAGGTTCAGCTTCACAGGGACAATTCCATGACACATTCGGCCAAGTCTGAGCGCATGCCACCCCACCCCACCCCCCGCCCCCAGTGACCCTGAAGTGTCATGCACACACCTCACCTCACCCCCCCGCTCCAGAGCTCCCTCAACACTGGCTTTCCGAGAAGCAGCTGCCACCCTGCCCTGGCCCTCCCTTTTCTGAGGACCTGACCTTTCTCCGCAGTCCATCTCTCCGCAGCAGCTCAGACACAGCCTCGGAGCGGTCCCCAGCCTTTGATGACACCTTCCCTTCCTGTGCAGTGGCTGGTCCGGTGTCTGATCTAACCGCAGCCTTTGAACTTGACTGGGCTGGGCCTGGGCCTCCACACAGGTGTGAAGCTCCAGGTCTCCCCTCCTCTCCTCCCTCCCCCAGAGTTGCTGCCCCCTGTTTCACCTCCCTCACACACCCCGCAGACACCTGCTGAGTGGTCTTCAGCGAGAACAATGCATTCCCTCCTTCAGCAAATATTTGCCACCTGGGGTTCAGCCCACCTGCAGGCCTCTCAGGGGAGGGGCAGGGGGGATGGTGGCCATGAGCCAACAGTGGGAGGCCACAAAAGGCACCAGTACTCTCTCTGGTGGCATTATAAGAGGCATCAGACTTAGGGTCATGGAGGGGATGTCTTGCTTGAAAGAGCTGCCTCTCCTCTGAGTGCCACAGAGGGGCATGTCCAGAGGAGGGTGGGTAGTTCCAAGTGCCCTGTGAAGAAGGCTGGGAGGATAGCAGGTGCCCACCTGGAGAAAGGAAGAGAGAGTGGCTATCGTTACCAGCTCTAATTGGACAAACCACCCATAAAACCACACTCACTGCCAGGTGGGGGCGGGGGGGGCGACTTGAACTGCCCTGTGAGTCCCTGACACTGTAAATCTTTTTTTAAATTCACTTTATTGCACTCTTACCACAATCCATACATGCATCCATTGTGTCAAGCACATTTGTACATTTATTCTCATCATCATTCTCAAAACATTTTCTTTCTACTCGAGCTCTTCATATCAGTTTATTTTTCCCCTTCCCCCCTTCATGAACCATTGATAATTTATTAAAAAAAAAGTTTTTTTCATGTCTTACACCAACTGCTCACACCTCCCTTCACCCACTTTTCTGTTGTACATGCCCCTGGGAGGAACTTATATGTCAGTCCTTATGATCAGTTCTCCCTTTCTCCCCTCCCCCTCAGTTCTCCTTCCCCCTCTCCCTCTCCTCCCCTCCTGGTAGTGCTAACTCTTTATTGGAGTGGAGAGCGCAGTCTTTCCCACGAGGAGTGACTGGCGGTTTCAAACCGCTGACTTGGGTGTGGCAACCCAATTCGGGACCAGGGTGCCAGCAGACTCATCCTATTTCAGTTCCCCGTGAGATAGGACTTGTCCCTCCATGCTGTGGGCCCACGGCGGTGGCGGTTTGGATCACCCAACAGCATCGCACATGGCTGGCGGGACTTGAGATCATTGGAGGTAATTCACGGGGAAAGAAAAGATGAACAGACAGTAGTTACAGGAAATTTACAAGTATACACGATGATGGGGAGTCTTACAATGAACGCTGCATCACCGATCTCCCCGATTGTCTAACTCTAGCTGATCTGTGGACGTGCGCTGTCTCCTCCCCTCCAGCCCGGAGCCCGCGCTCACCCCACACTGGCTCTGCCGTCCCGTCCCGTCCACGACGTGGACTCTTGAGCCCCTGAAAGCAGGCAGATTGGTGATTCCCGCCCTCTCCAGGGGATGGCCCCCTCTGGAGCTTGGGCTGCACCGTCAAAGGGAAAGAAAAAAGTGTCCTTCAGGGAGCTTTCTCGAACATCACTTCCCTGCTAGGAAGGGTTGTTATCCCCACTTACAAGTGGCCGTGGAGGCACAGAGAGGTTGGGCGTCTCATCCCACGTCACACAGCAATCAGTGCCCGAGGAGTCTGGGAACCCACACCTCTCTGGCCTCAGCACCTTGGAGATCCCTGTGGATCTGAGTCCAGGAAGCAGGGCGTGGCAGCGGTTTTGATTTTCCTAGAAAGGCAGCTCGGAGAGCATGGGGAGTGAGCTCTTGTGGAGTTGTGGCTATGTGTTTGGCTGTGATCCACAAGGTTGGCAGTTCGAAGCCACCAGCTACTTCTCGAGAGGCCAGCTGGGGATTTCAGGGTATTTACTCCTGTAAAAAGTTACAGTCTGGGACCTCACAGGGGTCGTTCTACCCTGCCCTCTGGCGTCACTACGGTCCAGCATCAATGTGATGGAGGTAAGTCTGGGTTTGGGTTGGTTTGTTCTATTTTTGGGTTGGAGGTGCCCAAGCCTGCTCCTGTGCCTGCTCCCACTGCCCGAGAGGCCTGGCCTCCGTCAGACGGGCAGGTTATGTAAAGCTAACCCGGTTCACGCAAACACTGCCCCTGGACCCAAAATCAGGAGCCCTCGGGGCTCACTGGTTGTGGGAGCTTGTGTTTGGTGGCCATAGCAACTCAACAGGGTAGTGAGTGAGCTACAGAGAGATAAAGTGGCTCGGTTGAGGTCACAGGGTGGTGGCGGGGCTTTGACCCTGAAGGTCTGACTGCAGAGCCCTGGTCTAGCTCTGGAGCGCTCTCTGGAGAGGTGTGAGGACCTTCAGGCCCCTCTGCTGGGGCACAAGGCCCACCTGCTGCAGCAGAGGGCCTTTGACAGATGATTGGAAGATGGAAGCAAACGGGCCCACGCCACTGGCTACTTCCCCAGCTCTGCTTCAAAGCCCCGAACCCACCAGTGCAAAGCCCCTGGCCCAGGCCAGGTGCACCTCCCCGATTCCTCCTGCGCAAAACCAACAGACCGAGGCAGTGTCTGCAGACCGTGACCTCCTCCCAGCAGATGGCAGCCCCGTCAGCATCGCCAACTCCAAGAACCCCAGTGAGCTTGGCTGGGGGGGTGGAGGGAGCTCCCAGGGCCTAGCCCACCCAGGTGAGCTGGAACGAGGCCCAGTGGGTGGGTGGGTGGGGGCACTCCAGCCTCAAGCCCAGCTGCAGCACGGCGGTGTGACTTTGGACAAATCACTTGAGTTCTCTGAGCCCCGCTTTGCCTCCCCCATTCTTGTGCTGGGTCAGTGAGCCGAGGTGTGGAAACAGGCTTTGCACAGAACCAGCTACTGTACAAATGAGGCAGGGTGGGTGGGGGTGGGGGCTCCCATTCTGCTCAGATGCCCATTATGCCCATTTCTCCCATCCTTTCCAACTGACCCTTGCGGTCATGTCACATGGACTCGGAATGCTCTTTCCCATGTGCCGAGGACCATTGCCCTGGCCCGGGGCCCAGACCTGCACACAGTCCCACAGAAAAAATGTAGCCAGGCCCAGGGGAGCCCTGACCCAGCCCAGTCTGTGCATTAGAGACCTGGGCGGGACGGGAGTGGTCGGGACGGGGAGAAGCAGGGTGAGCTGTGGGTTGCCGGGGAAGCCCTTGGCTTTGGCCTGCAGGAGTGCAGGAGGGTCCCGTGGGTGCGCTGCCCTGCTCCAGGGGCTCTCTCCCACCTCGCCATCTTCAGGATGACTGCCACCAGGGAAAGGCACCTCTGGACAGGTACATGAGGTCCCAGCTCCCCTGCTTTGTGTCACTTGGCTCTATCTGCTTCTCCTGGACTTGGAGGGACTGCGCCAGGAAGGGGACTGGGCCAGGCCATCTCAGTCCCCAGAACCCAGGGCGGTGCCTGACTCAGGACGCCCTATCCTGGTACGTGCCCTGTCAGATGACAACTTGCTCACCTTGCCAGGCTGCCCAGAGGACCGACTGAGGGGCTGCAGGCTGCGGCCCAGACCGGTGGACTTGTGCTGACCCCCAAGTCAGGAGCAGCCTCTCCAGACCCTTTGTTCAGGCTCAGACCTCTCTTCAGAGCCCTTCAGTTACTCCCTCCCTCCCTCCCATTGGGTTCAGACCTAAGAATGGGGCAGCTCTCCCTGGCCCTACAGGGCAGCTGTGAATCAGCGTGGCCTCGATGGCAGCGTGTTTGCTGAGGTCTTTCGGTGGCCACACTCCATGCTGGAGAGTCATTCTCCATCCATGGTGACTGCGGCATAGGGGTTCTTTGGGTGCAGTCTGTCGATCGACAGGCCCCTTCTTCCAAAAGAGGCGCTGCCTGGATCTGGACCGCCTTTCCCCAATCACACTCCTTGTGGAAGAACGGAATAGAGAAGGCACGCACGGTTCCACAGACCTTTGCCACCCCCGGGTGTGAAGCACATCAAACTTGCCATCAACATGAACCATTAGAAAACCCTGAAAGTATAGACTGCAGTGGCCTTCGCTACCTTCCTGGTGCTGTGTAACCGGGATCCCTCTTTCCAGAACCTTCTCGTCACCCGGGACCGCCTGACTCTCTAACCCCTGAGGAAGCTGTTTCACAGCATCCTTTTTTAAAATGGAGCTTAAGTGACCGAGCGAGCAGTCTCTGGGTGGTGCCAATGGTTAATGTGCTCGGCTGTGAGCTGAAGGGCAAGAGGCACCTGGGGAGACTGGCTCCTGGCATCTGCTACCCAGGATGTGCTGCTGCTGCTGCTGGGGCCCTGAGGGGGCTGGCTCAGAGTGGCAGAACGCCTCTCTGCCAGGCCTTGTACCCGCCTCACAATTGTTCCGAAGTTGAAGTATGGACAGTGGACCCCGCTCCAGGGAGCTGAAACTGTGACAACTCCAAACACGTGGTGGCGTCCATCGCTCCCGCGGTGAGGGTTGCTGGTTTTTTTTGTTTTTTTTTTGGGTTGCTGTTTTCTTATGTTGAACTGTCATCCATGAAAGTGCTTCCAGTCCTCTTTGCAGAGACAAGAGTGTGGCGAGAAAGAGGTGGGTTAACACAGCGGCTGCAGCAGGGACCTCAGGAATCAGAACAATGGCCAGGGTGATGCCAGACTGTGCGGAGCTTGTTTCTGTTGGCCAACTCCACGACCCCTGACAAGAACAGCATGTACCCACTGACTCCAGTCAGAAGCCGGCCGGCCGGTCTGTGTACCTGGCCTGTATCACAATGCAGGGGCCAGCGCGCCCATTCTTTGCCATGGCGTCCACACCTCGTTACACCCGAACCCCCCTGGGGTGCAGCTCCCCTGACACGCATGTGGTTGACAGGGGTTAGCCTCAATGCAACCTCAACTCGTGGCTGGTCACAGTCTACCAACCCCAGTGACCCTCTGTGCAGAGTGGGCGTGGCCTGGCTACCAGAGAGGGAGTGAGGTGAAACCAGCAGATACAGCTAGGTTACAATGTCATCCTTACTGGCTGACCTCCCTTTTTGACAACTTTGACAGGGGGTTCCGTTGTTAAGGTTTTTTTTTTTTTTTTTGGCTTTCATTTTGACGGAGTTCTTCCTCGAGCATGCAGGCAGTGTTGTTGGCGGGGTTTGTTTGCTCCCGTCAGACTTGCTGTATGGGAAATCAGGGGAGGCCGGGCTAGAGAGGCCGTCACGGGTGTGATCATTGTCCATCCAGGGCTGGCGGGGAAGCCCCAGGGGAAGGAGGAGCTGAGCAGGGTAAGGACGAGAGGAAGGTGTTCTGAGACGGTTGTGGTGATGACTGCACAAATCTTAGTACGGTTGAACGATGACCTTATATGAAATGTGCATCATACGCCCATGCAGTGATTTTAAATTTATGTACTCCATCCCAAAGAAGGTCGTGGTGGGGGGAGCGTTCGGCTCAAATGATTTGTCCCATCCTCGTCCGCCACACACAGATGCGGGTTCCCTTCTTGCTGGAGCTTCCCCTGACTGCGCCTCAGTGTCTCCGTGTCTGTCCCACAGAGAAGCAGCGACTTCCCAGCATGCTGTGGGGCTACAATGAGACGACGAGGCTGAGCAGGCATCAGCACAGGGCCTGGTGCACAGCAGATGCCAAATCCCGCCTTGTGGTACTTTCAGGAGCTTGGTCCTGTCTGCTTGCCTTCAGCTTCCCAACAGGCCTGCGTTTTATCTCTGGGGAAACTGAGGCAGGGGGCTTGGCTTGACTGTGTGACTTTGCGGAAGCTAGTCAACTTACTTCTCCAGACTGGGCGTGGGGGGTGGGGGTCAGGTTAGATGGTGTCTTGCTTGGTCTGGCTCTCTGCGTTTAGGGTATGAGGCCAAGACCCATGGCAGCCCCCACTCTGCTGGAAAGCAGGGTGTGTGTGTGTGTGTGTGTGTGTGTGTGTGT
>PVJH01038934.1:0-16796 GCA_004026705.1 Nesogale talazaci
TTTTTTTTTCCATAGTGGAAACACTTATTTATAGTCAACAATAGAGAATAAAAATGGCATTTGATAACTCCAAAAAAAAAATGTTCACTCTGATGTAGGATAGACCAGGGGGAAAACCAGAGGCAGCAGGGAAGCAAGGGAATAAAACTCAATAATAAAATCCCCCATCATAAAAATTCTCAGAGATGAAAACATTCTGTAATGATGAAGCAACCCAAACCTAGTAAGTCCTTACCTTGTCTTCTTTGACAATCTTCAAATATCTAAATGGCATTGGACAATTTCAAGTGAGGTGCTTTCTTAATGTATGTATTAAGAAAATGAACTAGGAGTGGGGAGGGGAGGGAAATGAGAAGTCGGTGTAAAGAGCTTAGATGGAAAGCAAATGTTATGAGAATGAAGAGGGCAGTGGATGTACAGATGTGCTTGACACACATTTGATTTATGTGTGGATTGTGATAAGAGTTGTAGGAGCACCCAATAAAAGGATTTTTAAAAAATGAACTTCATCTACCAGACTCTATGTTAGTGAAAAAGAGGAAGACCCTCAATGAGCTGCATTGACACAGTGCATTCACCAATGGGCTCTAACATAGTCATGACTGTGAGAATGGCCTAAGACTCGACGATGTTTGGTTCTGTTGCACACAGGGGCACGATAAGTCTCTTTCAACTACAGGGTCACTCTGAGTCAGAACCGCCTCAATGGCAGTGAGTTTTTTAGTTTGAACAAAGTAAACACAGATGATGTTTGGTGTGCGGTTGCTGCTGGCGAAAACCAACTTGCTTGGCCCTCAATAAGGCCTACATCTGGGAGGTGGAATTCGAAGCAGTTTGGATGGCAGTGCCAGGAATTTTCAGGGTATGGAAGAAAGCACACTATTGTTATTATAAAAACCCACCTTTGAAGCTATGAATAGTACTATGTGACCTTCAAGTTGGAAAGGTAAACTGCTTCTCTACAGTGATATTTGATGGTGGTTGGTCACCATGAGTGCTGTTTACAGATGTTTCTGATTTCACCCTTTCATGGACACCTGGGGAAATTGAGCTTGCTGGCCCCCAGGTGGTGGCATGCAAGTAGCACAAGTCAATCTGTTGAATGTGGAAAGCGGGTCTGTGAATTCTGGCCTGTCTTTAACCTTGGGGCAAGACTTGGAAGATGTTCTGTTGCCTGTGGCCCAGCGACCAGCATTTGGGAATAGTGATCGGACGGAGTGTCTGAGTCACAAAAATGAATTTCCCCACCTTTTCTCCCAACACCGGTGTGAAGGACACCTGGTAAGTCCTGAGAATGAACCTGGGCCATTTTATAGTGTGTCAGTCCAGGTAGGCTAGAGGAATAAATTTCATGGACATGCATATAGATATAAGGAAAGGGTTTATATACAAAAGAATAGAACATTGAGAAAGCATCCCAACCCAGTCCAGTTCAAAGTCATAAGTCCAAATTAGCCCATATGTCCAATGCCAGTCTATAATGCCTATTTCCGACTCACGAAGTCACAGGTCAGTGGGTGCAGAATCCCAGCGCTGGCAGGGGTCTCCATATGGCTTCCAGGGCTCAGGGTCCATCAACAGCAGAAGCAACTCATTGCTGGCAGAGGTCTCCATATGGCCGCCACAGCTTCAGAGGTCTGGCTCCAAGAGGGCAAAGCCGTATGGTCTCTCTGCTGGCTCCTCCAGCTTCTCGGACGCTATCATCTTGTCTTGTCCGTGATTCATCGTCTCTCTCTTCCCCAACAACTGGGGAAGATAGTTTCTCATCTTCATGAGGGAAATATCATGAGATTTCCCAGAAGTCTCAGGAGAAAGCCATGCCCACATAGAGGCCTCATTGGCTATTCAATGGCTATCTCCAGATTAACAGGCTAGACTTCAGCACTACATTTCAATCATAAAATTAACATAAGCGCATGACTGCCACATATGCCATTCATAGTCTGAAGCTGTTTGTTAGCTGATTATTAAGTAGCTCCAGATACAGGCAACCAAGTCCTCTTAGGAGTGGAAGCAGCATTTATCTGTCATGGCTAATAGAGTTCTCTATTCTCCCCCAATTTTGCCAGTAGGCCATTTTCACTAGTCTGAAATAGAATTGCCACCAATTTGGACATCTTAGTCTCTCTCATTCTGAGAAAACAAATGTTAGTTCTTTTAAGCCACCCAGTTGTGGCCTTTCTTGTTGATGGCAGTGTGTTGGTCTGGGAAGATTAGAGAAACAAATTCATAAACACGCATATATGTATAAGAAAGAGGTCTATATACAAGAATAACTGTACATAAAGAAAGCATCCCAGTCCAGTCCAAGGCCTAAGTCTGATATTATCCCATATGTCCGATACCAATCCATAAATCCTCTTCAGATTCATGAAGCACATGCAATCACACCAAGATAATCACAGACCAGCAGATGCAAAATATTGTGCATCCAGTGGTGGTAGAAGCATCACAGTACTGGCATGAGTCTCTAGGTGGCATTTCCGGCTTCAGAGCTCTGGTTACATCAGGGTAAATCCATGTGGCTTCTCCTTTGGGTTGTCTCACAGGGAGTCAGTCTTGTGTCTTGGTTTCTAATTTATTTATTAGTTTTTTGGGCATCACTGCCTCTGGTGGTCGTGGGAGCTACCCAGCGCTGCTCCTGAGAGCCGCTGCTGGATTTGAACCGCCAAGCCTGTGGGCTGCAGTCCCACACTTAACCGCTTCACGCCATCCGGGCTCAGCCCCTTTGAATCTCCAATGTGCTGAGTGAGTGAGTGAGTGAGTGAGTGAGTGAGTCTCTCTCCTTCAAGGGGGAAATACCACCAGATTTCCCAGATTCTCAGGAGAAAGCCATGCCCACGCAGAGATCTCATTGGCTAGCTCCAGATTGACCAGCTAGACTCCACCCCTACAATCTTAATCCTCAAAATGACACCAGATTAGCGTGCCACAAGCAGTATAAAGTAATGAATTGATTATAGTCACATGCCATCATGTGGTTTCTGACCTATAGCAACCCTGTGTACAACATAATGAAACACTATCACTTCCGTCACTTTCTTCACACTGTGGCATTGGTGAAGCTCATTGTTGCAGTCCAAGTACCAATCCATCTCACTGAGGGTCTTTTTAAAACAATTTTTTTTTTTGCTAATCCTCTATCAAGCTTGATGTTTTTCCTCAGGGATTGGTCCTCTTTTATAACATACAATTTATCCCTGAGATAGCGTCTCATCATTCATGCTTAAAAGGAGTATTCTGACTGTACTTCTCTCATGACAGAGTTATTTGTTATTAAGGGGATCAGGTATATTCAATACATTTTGCCAATATCATGATTCAAATCTGTTTTTCTTTGTCCAGTTTTTGCAGGCATGTGAGTTGGTAGAGAAGACCCTGGCTTGAGTCAAGCACATGTTAGTCCTCAGGTAATGTCTTTGTCTTTTAACATTTTCTTTTCTCTTTTTCAATCATTTTATTGGGGGCTCATACAACTCTTATCACAATCCATACATTTAACCATTGTGTCAAGCGCATTTGTACATTTGCTGCCATCATCATGCCCAAAACATTTACTTCCTACTTCAGCTCTTGTTATTAGCTCCTTATTCCCTCCCCCCTCCCCCGAGCCCTTGATAATTGATGAATCATGACTACTTTGTCATATCTTACACTGTCTGATGTCTCCTTTTACCTACTTCCCCATTGACTGTACCCCAGGGAAGAGGTTATTGATAATTCTTTATAATTGGTTCCCCCTTTCTACCCCACTCACCGTCCATCCACCTGCTATTGCCACTCTCATCACTTGTCCTGAAGGAGTCATCTGTCCTTTCACCATAGGATTCCCTATGTTCCCAGCTCCGATCTGTGCCAGTGTATATTCTCTCATCAAGCCAGATTTGTAAGGTAGAGCTGGGATCATGTCAGTGGGAAGGAGGAAGCACTGAAGAACTAGAGGAAAGTTGCATGTTTTGGCCTCTTAACATTTTCAAGAGGTCTTTTGCAGCTGATTTGCCTAGCGTTATGCCCTTTGATTTTTTGACTACTCCTTCTATGGACATTGATGTGGATTAAAGTGCCGGTAATATGAAATCCTTGACAGCTGCAATATTTTCTTCACTTATTAGGATGGTACTTAGTTTTGTTTTCTTTATGTTCAGGTGCAGTCTACACAGAAGTCTTTTATATTAATCAGTGAGTGTTACAAGTTATCTTGCCTGTTAGCAAGTGTGGTAGTTAGATTATATGTCAACTTGAACCTGTGTGAAGGTATAGGGTGGCATCAAATTGTCAATGAGGCGATGCCTCTGGGTTGTGACTTTTTAATAAGATACCGTGAGAACATCTCTCAGTCTGTGCCTTCTCTTTCTTCCTTGCTGGGATTCTGCCTCCAGGTGAGACTCCAGATGGGTCACTGACCTGGACAGTTGTTGGCACTCTGCCACGATTTCTCTGATCTTGGATTTCTGCAACTCTGTACCCACTAGCCTGTGATCTCTGGTGCTTCCTGCATCACCCTTATGTGTCATTGGCCTCCAACTATATGAGTCTGAAGAGGACTCTGGCTAGCAGTAGACTTATGGGTTTAAGCCGAGCTGAGACGTGTTCTTCATATAGAATTACTCCTTGATATAAATTCTTTTTTATACATCTTTGAGTGTCACTGGTTTTGTTTCTCCTGACAACACAGCCCCACACAGCAAGGTTGTGCATTTGCATATTGAAGGTTGCTAATGAATCTTCTTCTGGTCCTGATGCTGTATTTTTCATATTTTTTAAGATTATTTACTCACACATAAATTGATCAGAAAAATAGGAAAATGTAAACATAATCGACATAATATAACATAATATAGCATAGCAAAACAATATGCCATAAAAATACCACTATCTAAAAAAAAGCTAGATGTTTGACCACGCTGGCTGTTGTGCTTCTTCTCTGTGGCTGTGGTCTCTTCTCAGGTAAATGGTCTAATGTTTATCTTCAGGCTTTCAAGACACTTGATATATCCATTAATGGCTAGGCACCTTCAGCTTTCTTTACCACATTTGTTTGTGCACCCCTTTTACTTCAGTGATCGTGTTGGGGCATTGAGCCTCGAGGAATGCCAGATTCATAGAACAAAGTGTTCTTGCATTGAGGGAGCACCAGAGTGAGGGCCCAAGGTCCACTTGCTACCCTAATATTTGGCCTATAGATATGTTCTTAAATTATTCCAATTTTATAATAGATAGTTGTATCTATGTATGGACATCTATGTTTAGACCTCTGTAAGTGCCCTTTGCCTTCTAATTCTTTCCTCTATTTCCTTCCATCTCCCTCCTGTCCCACCATCATGTTACACCTTCATTGGTGTTTCAGTGTTTTCTCATAGATTCATTGTCCTTTCTTAATCTCAACCAGACTTCCCCTACCCTCCTTTCCATCGATTCCCGACCACTTGTTGCTCCCCCAACCCGTCCATGTGTTTGTCCTCCCCCCTTGTCCTCTCCTCTCTCATGCCCCCAGGAATCATTTGCTCAGTCCTTTCTGTAGCGCAATGGGTCTCCAGAGGGATATATTTCTCTGAGCATGGTGAAATGGTGGTGAAAGTGGTGAAAGGTCTAGTCAATAGACATCAAATGGGGGGAAAAACAAAACAAAACAAACATACATCACTGTGTGCGCACATCCCCAAGGTACCCATTGAGGACATGCAGGAGCATGAGCAAGGGTGGTGAAGAAAGCAGATGGGCCCAGCTATCCAAAGATAAGAGCATCCGGGGCCTTAAAGACTTGAGCGCTAACAAGCAGCCATCTAGCTCAGAAGCAACAAAACCCACCATAAAAGAAGATCACTTGCGGGCTGAGCCCCGGTGGCGTAGTGGTTGTGCACGGGACTGCGGCCCACTGGGATGGAGGTTCAATTCCAGCAGTGGGGCTGGGCCGACTACTCCCACCACCGGAGAGCAGTGATGCCCAAAAAATTAAAAAAAAAATTAGAAGATCACTTGCTTGTGTGATAATGAGGTACTGAAACAATCAGGTATCAAAGAACAAAAATCAAAATCAATGGACCAATTGACTCCCGATATTGCTGAAGACAAATGGATACAGAGGCAAGCAGAGTAGAAGAAACGATGGTATCCAGGTAACAAATGATTGAATGCCTGGAGTCTCAAAGACTTGAAGATAATTGAGTAACCATTTAGCGCAGAAACAGCAAAGTCCACATGGAGGAAGCACACCAGCATGTGTGATCAAGAGGGGCCGAAGGGAGCAGATATCGAGCACCAAAGAACAAGAATCACATCACTACATAGGAGGAGGAGAGCAGGGTGGGGACCTAAGGCCCACTGGTGGGTAATTGGTTGCTTCTTTACAGGGGAGTCACGGGGAGGAGACAGACGAGTCAAGGGGCAGCCAGGTAGTGATGATGCATACAAGTTTCCTCTAGTTCCTGAAGCCTTCAACCATCATGGTCCCAACTCTACCTTGCAAATCCAGATGGACTGGAGAAGTCACACTAGCATAGAGGGGAGCTGTAGATATGGGGAAACCAGGATGGATGCGCCCCTTTGGGCCAATGGTTAAATTGGAGATACTGGAAGGGTGGAAAGAAGGTGGAGTAGAGAGACGGAACCAACAGCAAGGATATACACACAAGCTCCTATTTGAAGGACACGCATCAAGGGAGTGGGTTGGGGGAGAGATCGGGCAGTGTGAGATATGACAGAACAATAACAATGTATAAAGTAATGAGGGTTGGTGGGGAGAAGAGACCAGGGGAAGAGGGGAAGGAATGGAAAGACTGATATTAGGGGCTTAAGGGAAAAGGCGGACGATTGGAGAACAATAATAGAAGTGGACATGTGAGGGTGCTTGACACAGTATGCTTATTTATATATTGTGAAAAGTGATGTATAAGCCCCCAATAAAATGATTTAAAAATTAAAAAAAAAGAAGTAGACTTGCTGGGAATATAACCTAAATTTCCCTCATAGAAGACAAGATTTCTATCACAAAATGATAATAATCCACGTGGTAACATAAAATATATTGAAATGTGTAAATATATGGCATCATATATATGAACAACTGACAAAAATGTTTAGAAAATGGTGATGGCAACATATGTACAAATATGCTTGCTACAATTGATGTATGGATTGTTACAAGAGCTGAAAGAGTCCTTCATAAAATGATTTTTGTTTTTTTCAAAAAAATCTAGAGATTATTGTTTAAATAGTTGTAAAACATGGTTCTGCTCCAGATTGGTGGTAGGTAAACAATTTTGTATAGATTCTTCACTATTTCCATTATCTATGGACTTAGTTAAGTATCATGACTGGAGACGAATGCTAAAGTTATTATTATAAAAATATCCTTACTCTCACTAAAATCCGTTGTGATTGAGTCAATGCTGACCCATAGTGACTCCCTGTGGGGTTCTGAAAGTATAACTGCTTATGAGAGTGGCAAGCCCACGGAGTTGCTGCTTGTTTTGAACTGTCGACCATGACGCTGGCAGTCATTGCACTAGACCAATGCTTAGCCGCTCCACCGCTACTACTCCATCATTCTCACTCACGCGATCATTTTTGCCTGCACTTGAGCAGGCAATAGGGCTCACAGTAAATGAGTTGAAATAGGACACGTTGAAATAATGTGGGTTGTGGAAACATCTGTGCAAAGTAGCAAGAAAGATGGTGCTGAATGGCCCCTACCTCCTAGGAGTAATCCCAGCCTTAAATGAACTCTTTTTCCATGTGTACTGAATCTACCTAATAGTTATCTTCCTGTTGTTTTATTTTTTTCATTGTTATGTAGATTTATATGAGAAGACATTTGCCAGTTCAACCATTCTTACACACGGCATCCAGTTACATTGATTATATTTGTTGTGTCATACAGAAACATTATCATTATGCTATTGAAAATTATTCCAGCAATATGAACAGAAATCCAGTCCCCACCAATCAATAGTTCCTTCTTTTCCTTCTTCCTTCCCTGTAGGTGAACAATAATAAGCTTTGATCTACTTACATTTACCTCTTTTGCATTCTATATAGAAGTGCATCTTTTAACATGCCTGGATGCATTCATCTATACATCAATGTATTCATTCAAGATATGATTGCATATCTAAAATGTGTTGGGTCTCATGTGAGGCATGAAAGACAGGGAGAGAAAGGAGACCTGGTGTTAGGCATCTTGAGCTATACAGGCATGGGGGGGGGTTGAAGAACTTACACATGTGAAGAGAATTATCCAAGGGTCATGGAGATAATACAGATAGGTTAAGTTTGGGAGGGAGGGAGAGTACTGAGTGGGAGAAGATAATGTCTGAAATGATCATTCTGCGAGAGTGTTGCTTAAGTTACAATGGAAAAATGAGCAAGAGGTATCTGGGTCTGGACATTGTTCTCATCTGAGGGAAGGACCAGCAAGAAGACTGAATGAGTGAGAGAAATTGAAATTAGATCAGTGTGACCAGAGGCAAGTGGATCTTCTGGAATCTGACTTTGGCAATTGTATTTTATCTCGATCAGAGAAGAGTTATCAGAAAGAGATGTCTTACTTTCGCAGTACTGCTAAAAAACAGATACCATAAGAGGGTAACTTTAAATAACAAAACTTTAGACTCTCATAGTCATGGAAGTGAAAAGTCCAAATGAGGTTCTTGGCCATTCCAGTGGATTCATTGTTGGACGCGTTGTTAGGAGAGATCAGTCCCTGGAGGATATCCTGCTTGCTAAAGTAGAGGATGGAGACAAGAAGGAAGGACCTCAAGGAGATGGCTTGACACTGTGACTATAACAATGGGCTCAGGTACATGAACAATTATGAGGAGACCACATGACTGGTAATGTTTCATTTGGTTGTATGTAGGTGGTGTGCTAGTCTGGGCAGACAAGAGAAACAAATTCATAGACACCCATGTATAAGGAAGAGGTGTACATACAAGAGCAACTGTACATCAAGAAAACATCCCAACCTAGTTCAGTTCAAGGTCGTAAGTCCAATATTAGCCTGCATGTCCTATACCAGTCCATAAATCTTCTTCAGACTCACAAAACACACGCAATGGCACCAGGATAATCACAGGCCAGCGGGTGCAGAGTCTTGTGTATCCAATGGCAGTAGAAGCATCTCAGTGCTGGCTGGGGTCTCTTCTGTGGCTCCTCCAGTTTCCAGGGCTCAGGGTCTATCAGCATGTGTCTTGTCAGCTGCAATACCTTCCAGGGAGTGAGCGAGTATCTCCTGCTTCCAAGAAGGAAGATCCAGATTTCCCAGAATCCTCAGAGGAGAAAACCATGCCCACAGAGAGGTCTATTGGCTATCTCCAGATTGACAGGCTGGACTCCAGCCCTATGCTCCTAATCCTCCAATTGACACTAGATTAGGTGACTGCCACAGGTGCCTATGGGTCAGAAACAATTCGATGGCCCCTGAAAACTACCACTGGCATTGTGTCTTTGGTTCTCTGGCTTGTATGTAGCTGTCTCCTGGCACGTGTCTTCTCCAATAGGTGTCTGTCTCTTTGTCTTATCTTTTAGCTCAAAAGTGATTAGGCTTATGACACACTACATTGACAGGGCCTCATGAACACAGCAAAAAACAAAACAAAACAAAAAAACTCTACTTCCAAATAGGATTACCTCCAAAAATTTGGTATGATGAATATTAAGATTCCCACCCAAAGATTTGTGGGTGGGTGTTGAGGGTGGCCCAATTTACTCCACGACAGGGACACATTTCCAAACCAGGAGCATCCGGATTCAACAGAGAAAACAAAACTGGCCCCTGCCTCCTTTATTGGCTTGGCAGCTCTTTTTAATCCTGTCTTTTTTTCTCCCCGTCAAATAATGAATTTAATTAAACACAGTTTTATTTTGTCTTCCTTCAAGTCTTGTCACAGTTGCACTTGCTGTATTTGGCTCAAGTATTCTATTCCTAGCCTATTATCTTTGTTTGGGATCATCTGTAGGATAGCAACATATTAAGGAAGTTGAGAGGTTAAACACTCAAGCTTTAGATAGTTTTTGATGAAGTTATATGGTAAAGAGGGGGCCTGGAGGGAGGGAGAATGTTTTGAGAGTGACGATGGCAATGGGTGTGTAAAAGTGGCCTGCATACAACGGATGTTGTTAGGGATTGTGATGGGAGTTGTATGAACCCCCCAATAAAATGATTCATTAAAAAAAAGGGGGGGGTTGGGGAAAGGAGAGTTTTTTTTTTTAAAGAGGAGCTTGTACCAAGGGCTCAAGTGGAAAATGTTGGGAAATGTCTGTGGAAACATGTGTGCAAATGTGCTTGATTCAAATGATGTACTGAATGTGGTAGTAGCTGTAAGAGCCCCCAATAAAATTAAAAAAAAAAAAAGAGGTCAACTGCTCCACTTTCAGACCCTTTTTGAATAAGGTCTGTGGTAAACTTTTTGACTGAATGCTGTGATATTTAAGTGCGAGGATGGGCGTTAATCAAAGCCTTCACTCCAAGTCCTTTTAAACATTATCGTTAAGAGAATCGCGTGTGTTGGCTCTCTGGAAACGGTCATTCTCCAAAATTCAGTCAAAACCCAGTCTCTAACTTGTCGTGATTTCGCCTGAGAAAACGTGAGCTGCTACTCAACGCTTCTGTTTTTCCTGCCTGAGCTGGATCGTGTGCCAATGGCTTGGGGGGTGAATCAATTTCTCTCTTCTGGAACGGCTCTTTTTGCGGAATCAAACCTCAGAAAGATATTAGAGTCCATTGTTGGAGAGCAATCAGTAGCTGGCAAAACAATGAGCCCCGAGAAAGAAGGCTGCCTGCCAGGTGCCTTCCACAGGGCTTTCTGTGCCAAGAATGCTGCCTGGCATGTCACTGCTTCCGCTGCGGTGTCAGGACACCCTGTGCCTGCGGATCATTTATCAGGAAGCAGCGCCAGGAGCGTGGACCATGTTTGCAATTAGAGCCTATTATGCCTGATTGAAAGTGAAGCATCAAAGGTGGGATGCCATTTGAGAAAGGAGAAGCAACATCTGCTGTTCTCCCAGCGGTAGAGTAATGAAAACCCAAAGGAGGGAGGGACATGTGGGCTTTTTGTCAAGCAAAATAACCTGCTGGATGATTTCTTTAGAATTCCAATTCGCTGCAACTTGTCATAAAACCCAAACCAACCTCACCGCCACCCAGTCAATTCTGGCTTCTGGTGACCCTGGCAGACTGGGTAGACCCATGTTTGTGGTTTCCAAGACTGTCGATCTTTATAAGACCAGAACATTTTGTCTTTCTCCCTCAGACACATAACCCACAATGTCACCTGGGCTCCTAGTTCAGTACTGTGCTGCATGTTGACCTGTTCAGATGGTGGCTAGTGGTTGTGTGCTTGTTTGGGATGCAGGGGGGCACATGAGTGTCGAGGAGACCTGCCCCACCGGGATTTCAAGTGCTTGCGAAGTCGATCCTAACGAGATCTTTTTTAAATCAGAGGTGCCTTTGCCTCGGTTTGAACCTGTGCTCCTTTGCTGAAAATTCATCAGAGCCCTGTGAGTGTGATTGTCATTCAAGATTTACAGTTGGAGTTTTATATATTATGGGCTGAACGACGTAATACGTACGTCGACAAGTCAGTGACCCAGGATGTGCAGACCGTGGCTGGAGCTAGGGCGTCGGCCTAGTTTGTCGGCCTCCTTTCGCTTTCCCGATGCTCCTTTTCCTGTTCGCCCACCGGAAGTTTTATGCAAAGTAGGGAGCAGCGCAAGCTTAATATCAGAGGACTAGATGCTCACCTCAGTGACGTATTCATGGGAATGTCTGGAGACCCCCAGATATTTTTGTTATCTGCTAACAGATGTCTGGAATTCCAGAACCATAACCATGAAGCCTGACTCCTGTAAAAGTGCTCTCCTCCTCTCCCCCAGGTAGGTCTGGGATGTGTTCTAACGTGCTAATGCCCTGAAAAGTCACCAGACCCCTGTGAGAAAGTGTAATACCGGAGGATCAATCTTGAGGCTTTTGATCCGTGATGTTATTTGTGATGCAAATGAAAGGCAGGGTGTAGCAGTCACCCACTCCGTGTTAATTTGAGGATTGAGTGTAGGGTGGAGTCTAGCCTGTCGATCGGGGAGATAGCCAATGAGACAGACCTCTGTGTGGGCATGGCCTTCTCCTCTGAGAACTCTGGGAAATCTGGTCCTTCCTTCTTGGAAGCAGGAGACACTCACTTGGAGACACTCCACTGATAAGGCTGACTTCCTGTGAGACATCCCTGAGGAGAAGCCACATGAACCTACCCTGATGCTACTAGACCTCTGAAGCTGGACAAAGCACAGAGACCCCTGTGAGGGCTGAGATGCTTACAACGCCGCTGGATCCGAAGACTTTCCACCCACTGGCTTGTAATCATCCTGCCTTTGCCATTGTTGTATCTGTTTTGTGCCTCTAAAGAGGATTTTATAGATTGATATCAGACATATAGGCTAATATCGGACTTATGACCTTGGTCTGGACTGAGTTGGGATGTTTTCTTAATGTGCAGTTGCTGTTGTATATAAAACTCTTTTTTATACACATATGCATGCTTATGAATTTGTTTCTCTAGTCTACCCAGACTAACACACAGGGCATTGGGTTTTTCCCAGGACATGAGGTCCTTGTGGGACCTCTTGACTCCTGAAACTCTCAGCTAGAAAACAGAGAGCAGACTGGTAGACCAGCAGTTCTCAGCCTGTGAGTAGCGACCCCTTTGGGGGTCAAAAACTTTCATAGGACTCTCCTGATTCATCACAGTAGCAAAATGACAGGGATGAAGTAGCCATGGAAATAATTTTATGTCTGGGAGGTCACCACCACATAAGCAACTGCATTAGGAAGGTTGAGCAGCACTGACTTAGACGATCGTGTGAATGCTGGTCCTGCAGGGGAGGATGTGGGGCCAAAGAGTGTGTGTGACCTGGAGGAAAAGGACCCAACATAACTTGGCTTCTTTGTCGAATACTTCTTACACCAGACTCAAGGCATATTCATGCTCAAAGTTAAGAGTGTGCTCTACTTTTATTTCAGGCTGAGCTCAAAGATGTGTTTTTTTTTTTGAAACCTGAACTGACTCCCACATGCTCCAAAGTAAAATAGACTTCACAGGTTGTCCACGTTGCGACCACCGAGAATGTACATGATATGAATACGAAGGCGTTCTTTCATTCTGGTTAAAAAAAAAAAAAAGGAAAAGAAAGATGACAATAAATGTCCAGCCTTCGTAGTTTGGAAATGAGTTATGGAGCTGTAATTGGAATGGGAAATTAAAATAACTTGTCGAGATTCATGTTATAAACAATTAGTTTTTTAAAACTCGTTCCTTCAGGTAACCTGCTTTGAAAACAAAAAAACAAGGGCCCCTTTAGTGCCAGATGACAGGAAATGAAAACAGCATGTGTTTTTCTAGCAAGTATAAGCCAAAGGGACTCTGGTGTCTAGCCCAGGAAGTCCTTGGGTGACACGTGGCTCACTATGGACAACTTGCATTTAGCCTTTCATGGTATATACATTTACTCTTTGATATGATTGAGCCAACCCCTTTGGAAATACATTCTTCATCACCATCACCTTCACTTTCTGCCTGCTACCCTTTTAAATGGTTGAAAAGACGATGTTTTTTTCTTTCATGACTCACTGTCCTCCAGTTGATTCCAACCCACAGTGACTCTGTAGGCAAAGTAGAACTGATTCCATGGATTTCTGAGACTGTGAGTCAATATGGGAGTAAAAGACCCATTTTTCTCCAAGGAGTAGTTGGTGGTTTCAAACTGTTGACTTGTGGTCAGCAATCTGGTGTGTAACCCACCATGCCACCAGGGCTCCCTCTGTCTTTGTACTAAAGTCAGGGCCCATAAGAACGCTATGCACCTGTCCTGACTTTGAATTTAAAGTCCTATTAGGAAATGGATCTCATTTGTAACTATGGGACTGCCTGGACATGTTTTTGATTAAATCACCCTAGTTCCCTGTGCTGTGGTTAACATGTTTGGTTTGGATACCGAATGTGTTGCTTTCAAAGGGGCTCTGGGCACTGGAAATCACAGAAAGGAGTTGTCTGAAATGTCCTTTTACACGGGCATTTTATAACATCATGTGAATGTTGGTCATTTGGGCTACTTTAACTTCAAAATAATTGCCTGCGGGATCTTCAGTGTGGGGCTCGAAAGATTAGCAGCTAGAAAGGAATTTAATTTGTACATGTCTCCTGAAGGCTTCTCTCCTTGGGAGAATGTGTGGACTATCCCTTTTATTGAACTGCATGCATTTTACTGATAAGTGCAGGTATTCAAGGAGCACAGGGCTACTGACTGAACTGGGTGGTTCAAACTTATGTAGAGGTGCCTCGAAAGAAGTGGTTGGGCAAACACTGCTGAAAGAGCACTGTGTTAGTCTGGGTAGACTACAGAACAAGTCCACAGAAACACATATGGGTATAAGAGAACAGTTTCTAGAAAGAGTGATTGTACATTAAGAAAGCGTCCAAGCCCAGTCCAGTCTAAGCCCATCAATTGCATTTTAGCCCATATGTGCGACACGAATCTATAATGTCCTCTTCAGATTCACAAAACACATGTGATGATGCCAAATGCAGGAAGACCCCAGGCCAGTGGGTAGGAAACCTTTGGATCCAGTGGTGGTGCAAACATCTCAGTGCTGGCCGGGGTTTCCACGTCCAGGTCCAGGCTTCTGACCGCATCAGGATAGGCGCATATGGTTTCTTCTCAGAGATGTCTCAAGGAGAGCCAGCTTTTTCCATAGAGCTTCTCCAAGGAAATGAGCAGTCTCTCCCACTTGCAAGGAGGAAAAGCCAGATTTCCCAGAATTCTCAGGAGAAGGTCAAGCCCCCGCAAAAGCCATTGGCTATGATCTGATTTACAGGGTAAACTCTAACCCTTACACTTAGTCCTCAGATTTTCTTTTCTTTTTTTTTGGGGGGGGGGGTGGGTGGCCATCACTATCCACTGGTGGGAGTAGGTGGCCCAGCCTTGCTCCTGGGGAGCTGCTGCTGCATTCGAACCACCAGCCCAGTGGACCGCAGTCCTGAGCACAACCACTATGCCACCAGGGCTCAGCCCAATCCTCAGATTTTCAAGGGAGAAAGGCTTCTGTTCTTGAAAAGAGTTACAGTCTCCATAGCAGGCAGCTCTCACCTGTTCTATAGGGTGAGTGTAGACTCGATGGCAGTCACTTTGGCGTATGAGCATGTAAACTTAAAGTACAAACTCAGTTCTTCACGGCATTCAAGACAGCACTCCAAGTCACCTCATGAGAACAGAAACTGGAAGGAGTCAGACAGCAGAAGCACTTTTGTAATCCAAGGGAGTTTTTCTAGAGGAAAGGGAAGCTTCAGTTATTACAGACTCAAAAAGGTAGCCACTATTTCTGGAAAGCTTGCAGGGCTGTGCAGAAGCAGCTGTGTGAAAAACACAAATGGGTGAAAAAAACATGTGGGAAGAAAACAGGAATGGGGAGCACGAACCCAAACATGCAGAACTGGGGAATCCCTGGAGCCCTAAAGGGCGTGTGGCTCCAACAGGCCCTGGGAGGGTCCTGAGGGGGCATGCAGGTGCACCTTGCCCATTGCACACAGGAGGCTTGCTGCCTCAGCCTGCACCTGAGCAAGGATATAGTTAAAGAGGACAGCAGTGGGTGGACCAAGAGGACCATGAGCATGCTGGGTAGCATGCCTGGCTCTTATTCTGTGCCACCCCTCTCGTTGGGGGAGGCGCGGTTCAAGGCATTGGCAGATCTTCTTGGCTGTGTTTAAGTACACCTGTGCAATGTCATGGGCCAGTGATTCTTTCGTGGAAGCAGGAGACACTATCTCCCTCAGTTCAATTGCCTGGAGACTCTCTACTGACAAGGCAGTCTTTCTCTGAGACATCTCTGAGGAGAAGCCACATGAAGCTACCCAAGTGCCCTGAGCTGAATAAGCCACATGGATGTAACCAGACTTCTGAAGCAGGAGAGGCTACAGAGAGACCTCTGTCAGTACTGAGATGCTTTTAACACCACTGTATCCAAAGACTTTCTACTCACTGGCTTGTTATCATTCTGCATTTGGCATCATTGCATGTGTTTTATGAGTGTAAAGAGGACTTTTTAGATTGCTGTCAGACATATGGGTCAATATTGAACTTTTGACCTTGGACTGGACTGGGTTGGGATGTTTTCTTAATGTACAGTTGCTCTGTATATAAAACTCTTTCTCATACACATGAGTGTTTATGAATTTGTTTCTCTAGTGTACCCAGAATTACACAATAAGTGCTATTCTTATGACCCCAAACACAAACATCAATCAAGCCTATGGAAGATGCCATTGTCACCTCGGCCCCAAAAAAAGGTCATTAAGTGAAATCAAAGATCAAGATGATATTCATGTGTTTCTTTGATGTGAGGGGGATAGTGCATTTGGAGTTGGTTCCATCAGGTCAGAGGTTCTGTAAAGATAGTGTAACAATGTGTGATTCCCTCACCCCCCCCCCAAAAAAAAAAAAAAAGAAAAGCCTGATTTGTAGCAGATGGAGGACTGGTTTTGCCATTTTGATAATGCATTTGCTCACACACCAGTTTTTACCTCTCTTGCCCTACGCACCTTACCCACCTTATCCTTTTCTGTGTGACTTTTTGGATCTACAAATGAAAAAAGACATGAAAGACAGTGGTTTGACAATGTAGAAGCGGTAAAGGAAAAAAAAAAACCAAGGGAGATATTGTCTGTTATCCAACAGATGAGTTTGAAAAATGTTTCCAAAAATGGAATTGCCGATTTGACAAATGTATAGAGGGGACAAATGTGTGCATAAGC
>PVJH01038935.1:0-16793 GCA_004026705.1 Nesogale talazaci
AATATGTGACTGTACTAGCTCTTTCCATCTGAAAGAATTCTCCTTATTTAAATAAAAAAATGTTCAAAAACAGATACAGCCAATAGTGGCCATTTGGGGAGGGGGCGCTCAGAAAACGAACCCTCCAAAGCGGTTGCCCTTTAGCACACCTGGCTCATAGGCTTTCCAAGGACCAGCGTTTCTGGGAGGCAGGTGGCCAGACCTTTCTTCCGCCGTCCCTTCGGGGAGCATTTCGACTCTGGCCCCTAGAGGGCGCTCCGGGTGGGAACAGGCCCCAAGGCAGCAGGCAGGAGTTTGGTCTGGACCAGTTGGCTGCACCCGGGAGCCTGGGTGGTGTGGCGGTTAGAAGCGGGGCTGTGATTGGCACGGTCGGCCGTTTGAAACCACCAGGAGGAGAAAGACGGGGCCACAGTCTCGGGAACCTACGAAGCGGTCGCTCGGAGCCAGCGCCGACCTACTCCATGGCGGTGATTGGACGGAAGAGCTTGTCCAGGGAGCTGCTGTCCTTCTGGAAGGCTGGCCGGTAGCGGGGAGGCATGTGGCCAACCAGTGAGGGTAGACACGCTCACAACAGCTGTGCCGGGTAGGAGCTGTGATCACTCAGCTTTGAAGTGAAGTCACCTGCTGGAAGTTGCCCGGAACAGGTGTGGCTGGGGTTCGAACCACTGTTAGCATTCATTCTGGCTACCACCGGTTAGCACTGACCGAGTGCCCCCTGGACATGTTAGGACACATTGGCTAGCACACTCAGGGAAGTGGCGGAGCTGGCAGTCCTTGTTCACTGGGACGCCACAGCCCCTGCTGCCTGGGTCCCCTCTGAGCACCACCTCCCAAGGACCCTGGAGGGAAAGGCGGAGGAGTCACGGTGTGGGGAAGGAGAATGGCAGGCTATAACCAGTGTTTACTGAGCACCAACTAAGGCAAGGGTCCTGGCACCCAGGACTTCAGTTTGGGTCTCACGCCTCCCCGCTCTGGGGTCATCAGCACACAGATAGGAGAGGTGCCCAGAGCTCCCCTCAAAGCCTCATCTCATCAATCTAGTGCTTGTCTGTTCACCGGAACCATGTGGAATCCCTACTTACAGCGCTACCTCAGTAGCGGCCCCGGCCCTCAGACCCTTTCTGCCTTTGTCTCCAGCCCTGTCCCCAGACACAGACCGCTGGCCCCGCCGGACTTGGTGGACTCTCTCCCTTCTGCCTCCGGTGTCCCCTCTTCGGTCCCTCCTTCCAGGCCAGGCCCACCCCCAACAGTAGAAAGTCACCATCATCCCCCCACCCCCAAGCCCTCAGCACTCTGTACCCCCTCCCCCATCCCCGACCCAGTGGACAAAACCATCCATGAGTTCATGGAACCTCTTAGACATTTCCAGAGTAAGCATTAGGCTGTAGCCAAAGACCTGGTAGTTTGAACCTGTGCTTCCTACAGGATTGACAGCCTTGGAAACCCCAGGGGCAGCCGCCTCTGGGTCTCACCCCTCCTGAATCGGGTGAGCCCTGTGAAAGAAGCGCCCTGAAGGGGTCTCGACCCACAGGCTGAGAACCAGCAGTCTACAGGGTCAGGATGAGTCGGGAGGCCTTTCAGGGATCGTCTGGGTTTGTCTTTTTCTCTCTTTCTTTGGAAAATCATTTTATTGGGGATGCATACAGCTCTTATCACAATCCATCCATCCACCATTGTGTCAAGCATAATTGTACATCTGCTACCATCATTTCCTAAACATTTTCTTTCTACTGGAGCCCTTGGGATCAGCTCATTTTCCCCTCTCCCCCAACCCTCCCTCCATCCCTTTATGAACCCTGGATAACTTGTAAATTATTATTATTTTTTCATGTTTTACACGGCCTGCTGTCTCCCTTCATCCACTTTTCTCTTGTCTGTCCCCCTAGGAAGGGGTTATATATTGATCATTGTGATCGGGTTCCCCCTGTTTTTCCCCCCACCTTCCTCTTCCCATCCTGGTATCACTACTCCCATGACTGGTCCTGAGGGGTTCACCTGTCCTGGATTCCCTGTGTTTCCAGCTCTGTACCTGTATACAGCATTGATGAAACATACAACTTTCCTCTATTTCTTTTTAAAGGGAGGGGGGGGCAATCACTGCCTTCTGGTGGGAGTAGGAGGCCCTGCCTTGCTCCTGGAGAGCAGCTGCTGGATTCGAATCGCCAAGCCAGTGGGCCCCAGTCCCGCACTCAACCACTACGCCACCGGGGCTCAGCAAAAAAAAAAAAGAAAGAAGGAAAGAAAAAAGAACCTCTAGTTCTTCAATGCTCCTGCACCCCACCCCACCCCCCCATCATGACCCGGATTCTATCTTACGAATCTGGCTAGACCAGAGCCGGGGTGTTTCTGTTGGGGCGGGAATATTTCAGGGCAGGAAGAAGGGCAGAGGCGGGTGCACAGTCTTCCACTGAGTGATGACCAGCAGGGAGGGGCAGGAACCTGGCAGTGTGAGGAGGACGGACTGGAGGACACTGCTCTAATACGGGGGTCAGGGAAGGCTGCTCAGAGGAGGGGACATGTGCTTGCAGGTCTGAATGACATTCGGGAAAAGAGCCACAGACTCTCCTGGAGAGGTGGGGGGTGCTCTGGGCCAAGGTGACAGTAACAAACAGGACTTTGGGGTGAGACCAGGGAGCCTCTGGGGCTTGGGCAGGGGAAGGCCGAGAGGTAGGACGCTCCCCTGAGGAAGAGTAGTGCTGACCTGGGGGAAGGGAAGGAAGTGCTTCCTCCCCCCCTCCCATCCCCACCCCTGCAGGACCTTGTGACTCCCACATGCCACCAGCTAGGCCTCTCAGCCCATCCGTGCATGCTGCAAAGAGAGAGCAGCCCAGGAATGCCTGGGAGTCAACGCCCCTCCACCACCCACCTCATCCCCGGGAGCAGCCCTCCACCATGACCCACGGACAGAAGCTGGGGCGCAGTTCCGCCAGCTCCCTCACCTCGCTGGTGAGCCATGTCCGAGGTAGGATCTGTCCCACCCCCGGCGTGCTGGGTCCCCGTTGTCTGTGGCGATAGCTGGCTAGGTACCAAAGCAACCACGGCCATCTCGTGACCGCCCACCCTGAGGGTTTCCGAGACTGTCAATCTGTCTGAGGAGCAGCCAGGCAGCCTTCTGGGCCTCCCTCGGGGTGGGTGGTGGATTTGAACTGCCCACCTTGCTGTCAGCCGTCCAACAGCAGGCCCACAGGGCTCCTGCAGCCGCCCAGAGGCCCGGCCTTCACGGGCTGCCTTCTCCTCCTGCCTCCCTCCCCCGCTCTCCTAGCAAAGAAATCAGGGACCCATGCCTGATCGCCTCCTTGTCTTAACGCCCTCAGAGCCGCCACTCCAGACTGGGAGGCCGGAGTGGGAGCCAGTTGGGGAGACAGACCCTCTCTCTGTCCTAGAGGCTGGTCGATGATCATCAAGCAGTGGACTCCTCCTTCAACATATGTGAAGCAAACAGACAGCACTCTTGGCTGCTAACTGAAAGGTCAGCTGGAGGTTTCATGGCACCCAGAGGTGACGCTGAAGAAAGACCTGGCAGTCTACTTCTAAAACAATCAGCCGCTGCACACTCTGGGAGCACAGTCCACTCTGCACTCCTGGGCTTGCCGGGAGATGGACCTGTTGTGTATGAGAGCAGGTCCCACGTCAGCCCCGCTCTGTGGGTCCCATGTCCGGTGTATCCACCTATGGGATGCTTTCCTGGTGGGACAGCACTCCAGGGGCACCGGCCAGTGGCACTGAGGGGCAGTGGATGCAGGCTCCCCTCTGCCCCGCTGGGCAGAGCTGTTCTGGCCATGATTGAGAGTGGAGAGACAAAAGGCATGGGTCCCGTTCATACAGGACGCTCTGTGCAGCAGTTGCCTCTGAGATCACAGGAGTGCACGGGATCCCTTCCCCCAAGATGACTGAATCACAGCTCCCTCCCTCCCCATTTTACCCCCCCTACTACCCCCCCCCACGCCCCACCCCATGTCAGCACCGAAGCTGAGGGCCTGTTCCTGGATTGGAGAATTCTGGCTTTAAACTTGGCCATGCAACTCTGGACTACAGCAGTGCACAAGCAGCAGAGACCCTGCCCCTCCTGGGGCCGACGTTCTAGCGGGGTCACGAAAACCCACAAGCACACCAGACACTCAGCTATCAAGCCTGGTCCAACACATAATGGCTCTGTCGGCGAGAATGGACGTGCCCGTCTGGGTTTCTGAGACGCTCAATCCGTCCAGGACGAGGCAGCCTCATCATTTGCCCTCAGAGCAGCCGATGGACTTGAGCCCCCAACCGAGAGTTAGCAACCCAATGCTTAACCCACGGTGCCACCAAGGCTCCTTCTAGCTAGACAAAAAGCAAGATAAATACGTGGGCGCCTGTGACGAGCGGCTGCAGGAATAACATCGGTCAGGGACGGGGAGGGGAGAGGAGGCATGGTGTGGGCGGGGCACTTTGCTATTTTAAACAGGGAGGCCAAGTGGTACCTGGCGGGGAGCATCTGGGATGAGGACACAGCCGGTGCAAAGGCCCTGAGGTCTGCTGTCCTGCTTGAGGATCGGGCCAGAGGGCTGCACGACTGAAGGAGAGACGAGTGGGAGGGCAGGGAGGTGCAGGGGGAGAGGGGAAGCCACAGATGGCATGGGCCTTGTCAATCAGAGGGAGGTCTCTGGAGGGAGATGGGGGCCACCTGCAGAGTGTGAACAGTGGAGGGTCAAGGAGAACCCCAGGGGCTAAGCAGGGAGGAGCTTCAGGGCGGCCGGAGGGAGGGGCTGCTTTGGGAAGATAGGCGCTTCATTTCAGAGAGAGTCCCAGCCTTTGGGGAGGCAGATGGAGGTGTCTCTTTCACACTCTCCCTGGACTGGGGGCTGGGGTCAGCTGGATGAAATCGTTCTTCCTGCCCTGGACCTCTACCTGCTTCTGGGGGTCATCCTGTGAAGAGCATGGGCCACTGACTGCCCGGGGACTCTACCTGGTCCCCAGGCAGGTGCCTGGGGCAGGAGGAAGGGAGCAAGGAGAGACAGGGTTGATGGTGACCAGAATGAAAGGGGGAGGGGAGGGAGTGTGCTTTAGAGAAGGCAGAACCAGGGAAAAGGGGGGGGGGACACGGTGCAAGGGCCGGGGAGAAGCCCACCCCAGTGTATGTTAGAAGACCCACTCCTGGCTGGAGATCTGGGGGTGGGGGGGGGGGGGAGGGTGACTTGTGACTGATGGAGATGGACAGGGCAATGTGGGTGGCAGTCGCCAGGCCCTGGTAAGAAGAAAATTTTCTGCTCCCCCTCCCTCCCTCTTTCCACCCCCCACCCCCTCCAAGGCCCAGCCCCAGGAAGAGAGACCATCCCCTGGTTTCTGGCACACAGAAGATAAATTGTGTGGGGGCTGTCCCTTCCAGGGTCAGAGGGTCAGGTCCACAGGGACACCCTGCCTCTGTCAACCTGCAGGGAGACCTGTCCTCTCACCTCCAGGGCCGGGTCAGGCCTGGGTCTCCATCAGGGCTAAACCCGGGGCAGGCGCACCCCATAACCACGGCCGGCTGCTGTTCCCTCCTGGCCCCTCCTCCCCGTGCCCCCCAAGGTAGTGCGGCCCAGTTCCTCCCCAGCGCCCCAGCCCCACCCCCTCCCGACAGCGGCACCTCCGCAGTGCCCGCTGCCTGCTCCGGGGCGGGCAGGCAGGCAGGCAGCGGAGTCGGGCCCAGGAGCAATGCAGCAGAGGGGCAGAGGGAGGGGGGAGGGCCACCGCACCCTGTCAGATCCAGGGCCTTCTCCCCAGGGCCACAGGGTGCAGGCCCGGTGGAGGGGAAGGAGGGCGGGGGTCCTTTGGGTGCAGAGGGGGAGAACCTGAACCTGGGGGAAGATGTCTTTTCCCTGGCCCGGCCTCTATACACGGAGGCTGGGGGGGCCTGGAGGGGGGGCGGTGGAGGCAGACACTGGACACCCACCTTCTTCCTGCCCTCATGCTCTCTAGCCTCAGCCTGGCAGGGGCAGCTGGCACCTGGAGGCCCCGGCCCCCTTGGCCCACTCCCAGAGAAGGGGCGTCGCACCTGTGGCAGCAGTGGTAGGAGAGGGAGGGAAGGGGGGGGTCCGCTGCGATGCAGGCCCCTCCCCTTGTGGCCCAGACCCTCCGTCTGTACAGGCTAGTGGGGTGGGGCTGCAAGAGTGGCAGCCTCTGGTCCCCTTCGTCCAGCCACCCCCCTGGGTGATGCCTACCTGGGCCTGTCTGGGCACCAAGCTGGTGGCAGGGGGGAGCTCGCTGCCCCCGCTGGGCCAGGCCAGGGCCGCAGGGACTGGCTGTCCTTCTCCGTGGTGGCAGGAGCGACGGGGGGCCTGGCGCCCAGGCCCCAGGCTCTGACCTCTCACGGTCCCTCCACCGCTCGCTGGCTCCGGCGGCGGCGGCAGCGCCAGAACTGCAGGAGCAGCAGCTCCCCGCCCCGCCCGCCTCCTCCCCTGCCTCCTCCCCGCTCCCTCCCCTCGGCCCGCCTCCCGCTCCAGCCACCCACCTCCGTCTGCTCGTTTCTATGGCAACCCGGTTATGCTCCGCTCAGACCGCCTCCCTCCCCGAGGACGCCTTGCTCCGCGGCCCGGCTCGGCCCGGGTGTGCACGCATCACGCCCCGCCCGCCGGTCCGCCCACCATCCAGCCCCTTCCCCGGGTCCGAGGCGCCCCCCCGGTTGTAAGACAGCTCAGTGGACCCAATCCTTCATCGTCTCCCTCTGGGTCAAAGGTGTCTTTTCTGGGCCCGTGTGCGGGTGAGGTCCACCCCATGGCCATTTTACAGATTGGAAAGGGCGGCCCACGTAGTAAAACAGCCCCTCCGAGCAGAGCAAGGCTCCTGGGCTGGGTTTGTTTTTTTTTTTTCCCAGCAGGGAGGCCCAGGGGTTCCCAATTCTGGTGCCTCCCACGCATCCAGGCTGGCACATATATGCACCCCAACAGCACACGTGCCAGCAGGCATCTGCACACGTGCATTCCCCCAAGGCGTGTCTCTCTCTCTGTGGACACGTCAGGGACACACGTGCACATGCTGGCGGTGTCAGCAATCGCAGAGGAGACACATCTTTAAGGCCTTTGCGCGCACATCTGCCTGGGTACCGAACGCACAGACCCTTCTTAGACAAAATCACAGCTCCCCACCCTGGTCCCCCAGGAGGGGCTCCATGACCGGGGAGTGAATCGTGAGCGATGTGGCCAAGACAGGATTTGACGGTCAGCTCTGCCCACTCAAGGCTGAGGGGTCTGCCCAGGGCAGCGTCTCTGCCGCCGGAGGGCGGGTGTGAGTGCACGGAGACCCACTCACCTCCTCCACTCTGGCCCCCCATTCTGGAGATCTTCGGGCACTTTGAGGGGTCCTCCCTCTTCGTCTAGGTACAGGGGAAGGAAACTTCTTTCTGCCAAGGGCCATTTGGGTATTTACAACGTCAGTCAGTCACGGGGCAAGTATTTCATTAAATCGCCCCTAATGTGACGGCTGGTGGCGTAGGGGCTGCAGACGTTGGGCGGCTACCCCAAGGTGAGCGGTTCAAGACCACCGCCTGCTCCACAGGAGAAAAAGGAGGCTCTCTATTCCCATAGAGTCACAGCCTCGGAGACCCACAGGGACAGGTCTGCCCTCGTCCTACAGGGTCACTGTGAGTTGACTCAACGTGGTGGCAGTGGGTTTGCAGTTTAATACGACGGCTGGGACTGCTTCTCTTGGGGGGCCGGGGGGCTGTGTTGTACGCTGGTGTGATGGCTTTAGCCTCCAGGCCCGCTGCTCCTCACCCCTGGCCGAGGGCTTCTTGCCCATCTGCACTCACCTCCCACCAGCGATGGCCCATGCCTGGCTCTTGGCGTTTGGACCAGAGTAAATCGTTGCTGCCCGTGCCCCGGGGGGGCTGCTTTCGATTCATCAGGGCCTGAGTGACAGCCCAGCGCTGCCCAGAAGGGTTTTATGGAAGCAGATTGATCGACAGGCCATCCTCCCTTGAGCCCCCTCAAGAGAGCCCCCTCCTGCCACCAGCCAATGCTGACTCACCCTGAGGTGCACCGTGACCCCGCAGGACAGGCTAGAATTGTGGGTCTCTGGGTAGAAAGCCTCTTCTTTCTCCTAGGGAGCGGTGGGTGGTTTCGAACCCTTGACCTTGTGGCTAGCAGCCCCACAAGCAACCACGGTGCCAACCGGGGCTGCCCATCTTCAGTTTACCAGGTGCACGCTTAAGCGCTGCACCACCAGGGCTCCTCTGAAGTCAGTCCCTTTAGATGTCTTATGACATTGGCTTCCCTATATCAGTACAAAAGAAAGAGTCCTGTCCTCCTTGGACAATAGTCTGGACATCAGTCAACGCTGCCACCCTAAGGAAGGGCACTATATGGGGTGGGGGGGCCTGAACCTAGCTCTCTAATGCAAGCAGCCCCCCAGAACATGCTGTCCCCAGCTCCCATACTACCTGAAGACCTCAGGCAAGGGTCACTGTACCCGGCCTCTTGGGGACCCCCACGCCCCAGAGAGAACAGCTCTTGCTATAGAGAACTCATCAAAAAGTCAAACCAAGAGTTGCCTGTTGGACTGAAACCCGGTGGCATAGGGGTTGAGTACAGGACTGGGGCCCACGGGCTTGGCGGTTCAAATCCAGCAGCGGCTCTCCAGGAGCAAGGCTAGGTAGCTCCCACGACCACCAGAGGGCAATGATGCCCCAAAAAAGAAAGAATTGCCTGTTAATAGCATTCTCATCTAAATTGGTCTCAATCACCAATTAAACTCATTAAGAAATGGTATCAAACATCCCGCTATCGGAGATGTGACAATGTGAGGGTGGGGGTGGTAGGGTGGGGAATTTTTGGAACAAGGCATGGGACAGATCATTCATTCAGCAGATATCAACAAGGTGGCTACACACGCCAGGGGCTGTTTGGGGGGTGGGGAAACCGCCCAGAGACAAGCAGAGCAAGTCCCTGGACTTACTGAGCCCCTGTCCCTGCTCTTAGGGCCTCCCTGCAGCGCCTCCAGCTGCCACAGCAGCCCCTATGACCAGTTAGAAAATGGAGGTGCTCAGAGATTGATTCACCCAAGAGGACAAAGCCAACCGCTGGGTGAGCTGGGAGAGAAATCGACCTTTTTCAAATGATCTGACTGGGAAGCAGGGCAACAGGCAGCCAGTTTCTAGACCAGGGGGGTCCTCAAACTATGGCCCACGGGCCACATGTGGCCCGCCAAGGACCTTTATCCAGCCCGCCGGATGTTTTTGTTGCAGCTGCCTGTCCTGCTTAGCAGTTGACTCATCCTGGGTCTGCAGTGAATTTGTTCATAGTTTTTTTTTTTTTTTCATTATTATAGTCTGGCCCTCCAACCGTCTGAGGGACAGTGAACTGGCCCCCTGTTAAAAAGTTTAAGGACCCCTGTAAGACGTTTCATAGCAAAGTTTGCTTCTTCTCATCTTCAGATGGCGGCAGGCATACACGCAGTGAGGTCAGGTGGTGGACCCAGAGGAGGGCCCCTCCCCCACCAGACTGACCTCCAAGCTGGAGTCCAGCCTGACCTTCTTCAGGCCAGAAGGCTGGTATGGGCTGTCCCCAGACCTGGGGTTCCTGGGTAGAGAGTCAGGTAGACGCGCGGTCGGGGCGTGCAGTGTCTGGCGCCTGAGCTTGGAGGCTCCCAGGATATCAGCAGTGGGGAGAGGGATTGAGTTCCCAGGCTGTGTAAGCAGAGCCCCCCGCCCGCCTGTGGGCCCCCAGCCCCCAGATCATCTTTCTCCTACAGAATCGCCTGATGGTCCAGGGACACCCAAGCCAGCTGCCCCCACCCCTGTGTCATTCTGATCTGGCCCCATCTGCTGTTAGTGGACTCCTGGGTCCTGCCTTCCCCCACTCACCAGGCTCAGTATGCCCTGGGGGGAAAGTGACCCCCTCAGTCGCACACCCCTTCGGTCACCTCCCACCCCAACCTTCTCCAGCACGGAGAGCAGTCACTGACCTCGTCACCCCACACCCTTTGTAAGCCTGACCCAGGCCCATCTGCTTTCTGGAAGACCCCTGAGCTGCCCACCTGCAGCCCTCTGCATCCCCTTCTGCAGAGCACAGATCCTGTCCTACACACACACACACACACACACACACACACACACACACACACACCCCTAAACCTGGTCTCCAACCTTCTTTCTGGATTTTATCCAGGCTCAGGGCCCACAGGGAGGAGCAGCCTACAACCCAGGAAGGGGGTGTCACCCAGGCCACAGAACAGTCACCCTCCTCTCCCCAGGAAAAAGCAACGCCTCCTGCCAGCCCCCGCCCTCACCCAGCCCTCAAAGTTTCAGGCCCCCCCCCCCCCCATCCCCAGCTTAGGAGTTGTCCCACGTGCTCTCCAGGGCCAGAGCAAATGCAATCAGGGCTTATTAGCTGCTGCTTTGCATCTCATCTGCATAACGTGCCCTGTGAATGCTAAACATGCCCAGAATCGCACAGCCCCCTGAAATGGCTGGCAGGGCTGGCCAACTCAGGAGAATAAAATCGATACTGCTCCAAGAGGACCCTGTAGGGAGATCGGAGCCTGGGAGTGGGCATTGGGGGTGGGGGCAGGGGTGGGGCCAAGCCAGGCTGCTGATTGAGTACCCACTGAGGTACCCAGGCACTGTGCTGGGCCCCCAGTTTTCATCCCTGTGGGCCCCAGGAGCCACTCCATAACTGCAGAGACCAAGGCTCAGAGAGGGGGCAGCCTCGTCACTCAAAGGGTGGCCGTGAAC
Source organism: Nesogale talazaci (assembly GCA_004026705.1). Classification (NCBI taxonomy): domain Eukaryota; kingdom Metazoa; phylum Chordata; class Mammalia; order Afrosoricida; family Tenrecidae; genus Nesogale; species Nesogale talazaci. Next base: position 10,685 of record PVJH01038935.1, read on the forward strand.
CAGAAGCTTCGGCATCACCGAGGAGTGGTCAAGACGCAGGGTCCCAGAGCCCAGGGCCGGCTCTCCGAATCAGAGCCTGCGCTCTAACAAGGTCTCAGGTGATTGGAGTGGGACTGGTCCCATATAATGCACAGCCGGGAGGCAAAGCAATCAGGGAAACAGAAGAGACTAAAGCCCACACTTGTGTCTTTAACACCTTTGAGGATTTCCTGAGCTCCTACTGTATGCAGCACCGCTCTAGGCACTGGGACCCATCCGGGAACCAGACAGACAACGCCATGGCCTCATGGGTGGTTCAAGCTTTGTTTGTATTTTAGATGATATCATCATACTTCTAATCAATCTGACTTCAAATAGTGATGGATGCCATCGATGCGGTCAGGGAGAAGAGTGTGTGAGTGGGCACCATTTCCGTATCCCTCTTTGGAGCAGTGACGTTTGAACAGCGATCTAAATAAAAGGCCAGAAGGAAGTGTGACAATTGGAGGGAGAGCGCGTTGGGCAGAAATAACAGTGAGATCAATATGCCCAGAGGAAGGAATAAGCAAGGCACATTGGAGGTACCCCAAGATGGAAAGAATGTATTTGATGCATAGGTGAGTGGGTGGGTGAATGGATGGATGGATGGACAGACAGGTGAATGTATATGATGGATGAATGATAGATGAATGGATGGATGGACAGATAGATGAATGCATATGATGAATAAATGAATAGGTAAATGGATGAATGTATATGATGGATGGATGGATGAACAAATAGATGAATCTATATGATGGATAGATGGGTGGATGGATGGATAGATGAATGAATATGGTGGGTGAAGGATGGATGGATGGATGGGTGGATGGATAGATGAATGCATATGATGGATGAATGAATGGGTAAATGGATGAATGTATATGATGGATGGATGGGTGATGGATGTATGGATGGACAAGTGGATGGATGTATATGATGGATGGATGGATGGGTGGATGGATGGATAGATGAATGAATATGGTGGGTGAAGGATGGATGGATAGATGGGTGGATGGATGGATAGATGAATGCATATGATGGATGAATGAATGGGTAAATGGATGAATGTATATGATGGATGGATGGGTGTTGGATGTATGGATGGACAAGTGGATGGATGTATATGATGGATGGATGGGTGGAAGAATGCATATGATGGATGAATGAATAGGCAAATGGATGAATGTATATGATGGATGGATGATGGATGGATGGACAGATGAATTCACGTATATAATGGGTGGATGGATGGATGGACAAGTGGATGAATGAATGAACGGTAGGTGGAGTATATAACATAGAGTTATATACTTGTCAGACCTTGCAGGCCCCCGTGAGGACTCTGGGTTTTCAGTGTGTCGAGAAGAAAGGAAGCCTTGTTGGTGCATCAATTAAGTGCTCAGTTGCTGATCAAAGGGTTGGTTACCCACTTGCGCTGGCAGGCAAAGATCTGACTTCCTGCTTCAGGAAAGACCGTGGCCCAGAGAAGCCTGCGGGGCAGCTCTCCTTGACACTTCAGGCCTCCTGTGTTGGAACCCACTTGGTAGCACCCAAGGTCAATCTGAGGGAAAGCATGGGGTGTCTCTGAACAAAGGAAGGGAAGGGCCGAGCTGCTCTGTCTGGAGAACTGACCAGAGGGGAAAGGACTGTGCTAGTCCAGGTAGACTAGAGAAACAAACTCATAAGCATGCATATGGATTAAAGGGAAGTGAACATTGAGAAAGCATCCCAACGCAGTCCAGTCCAAAGTCATAAGTCCGATATTAGCCCATAGGTCCAATACCAGTCTATAAAGTCTCCTTCTGACTCACAAAGCATGTGCAATGACACCAGGACAATCACAGGCCAGGGAGTGCAGAGTCTTGTGTGTCCAGAGGATAGTAGAAGCATCCTGGCACTGGCAGGGATCTCCCCATGGCTCCTTGTTTCCAGGACTCAGGGTCCATCAGCAGTATCCATTGGCGGTAGAAGCATCTCAGCACTGGCAGGGGTCTCTCTGTGGCTTTTCCGGCTGCAGAGATCTGGTTCCATCAGGGGAAGCCCGTGGGGCTTCTCCTCCGGCTCCTCCAGTTCCTAGGACTCAGGGTCTATGTTGCCATCTTGTCTTGTCAGTAGCTCGCCCCCAAGCGAGAGAGTCGATAGTCTCTCACTTCCACAGGGGAAATATCATAAGATTTCCCAGAATCCTCAGAGAAAACCATGCCCACAAAGAGGTCTCATTGGCTCTCTCCAGATTGACAGGCTAGGTAGGCTCCACCCGTACACTCCCCATGCTAAAACTGACACAGATCAGCGACTGCCACCAGGACCAGGCGAGGAGACCAGTGAGGGCTCGTGTAATCGTTCCTCCTGTGACCGCCGAAGGGCAGGACCAAGGACACGTGTAGCAGCTTTGCTCCTGATGAGGAGGGAGCTCTGGTGGCACCGTGGCCATGCAGGTCAGCTCTTCAAAACCACCAGCCTCTCCAATGAAGAAAGGAAGCTTTCTACTCCCATCAAGAGTCCGTCTCGGGGACCCCCAGGGGCAGGTCTCCCCTGGCCTAGAGGGTGGTGAGTTTGCACCTACTAAGCCCAGACCCTGAAGGACAAGGACGCACCTCCTCGCGTGTCCCAGAGGCCTTCCCTCCTTGCCGGGGAGACGTCTGCTGTGTGGTGTGTCCGGCCCACGATAGACTCACCGCACTGTACACAGCCACGAGGGACCCTGGGGGTGCCGCTGAGAAGGTGCTGGACTGCCAACCTCAAGGCCAGCGGTTCAAACCCAGCAGACACTCGGGGGGAGAGAGAGGAGGCCCTGTGCTCTGGTAAAGGCCAACAACCGGGAAACCCTCTCTAGGGGTGCTGTGGTAGTCTGCTTGCTTGGGGCGGGGGGAGGTGTTGTGCTCCTATACAACCACAGGGAGAGATCTCAAGACATCCTCTGAGCGATGAAGACCATGCGGAAAGTGGACGCTCCCATCTCTCCCCAGCAGCCATCACGCACCCCCCCCCCCACACACACACACACACTCTGTGCTGGGCTGGTGCCTGGGAGGCCTGCTGCAGAGGGCGGACTTGACTGTCCCCATCCCTGATGTCCCCACCGCCCCCAGGGCCGGGCGAGCACAGGGGGGACCAGTAAGGGAGTACGTTATGGAAGCAGCAGAAGTCTGAAGGGGAGCCAGAATGTGCACCCCGCCCAGCGTCCCTCTCCCTCACAGAGCACCCCATCCCTCGCAGGAGAGGTCACGGAGGCTGGGTGGATGCCCTGGGTTAAAATGAAGTGTGTCCTCTCCCCACCCCCCTAAAAGATATGCTTGAGGCTTACCTCCCTGGACTGGTCAACATGACTCTATTTAGAGATAGGGTCTTTGCGGGTGTAATTTCTCTGTAGTTGGTGTCTTCCGAGGGCGTGACACACAGAGGGGAGACAGCATGATGAAGATGGGGATGAGACTGGAGTGACGTTGCCACAGGCCAAGGTCACGTGAGGACCACCAGAAGCTAGTCAAGTGGACTGCTAGCCTCAAGAGCGGCAAGATGTTCCATTTCTGTTGCTTTAGAGCAACTCACAGGCTGAGCCCCGGTGGCGTCGTGGTTGTGCGCGGGACTGCGGCCCACTGGGCTGGAGGTTCCATTCCAGCTCACAGGAGCAAAGGCTGAACCTCCTACTCCCACCACCAGAGGGCAGTGATGCCCCCCCCCCAAAAAAAAGCAACTCACGTTGCCGTCGTGTCAGCAGCCCTGGGACGCCAGCACCGTGGGGGTCCTGAATGGCCAGCCCTCCTGCCCGTGTTAAGGCACAGTGTAAGAGTGTGCGACGGCAGAAAGTTTCATTAAGATCTAGAACCTTACAGCGCAGCACTCCAATGTCCAGAATATCGATCGATCGATCGATAACTCATCATACCAAGAACCAGGAAAATCTCAACACGAGGGAGAGAAAGCAACCAGCCAATGCTCACAGACCGCGACGGTCAATGCTGGGTTACTCCGGCAAAGATTCTAAAGCTGTCCTCATAAAAGAAAGCTTTAACCAGAAATTATGGTGCGTACACCCTTGGAACACAAGCAGAAAGGCTCAGTGGAGAACTAGAAGACACAGTGAACCCACTCAAACCTCAGAGCTGAAACCTTGTGGAATAGCCCCAAGAGCGGAGTGGAGACGGCAGAGAAGAAAGAATGCGTTCACCTGCCGATCACTAGGAATGACCCAACCAGAACAAGCAAACACAGACTGAGACACAGAGTCTCGGGGAGCTGTGAGATTGCGACAAAAGGCCTGATCTGTGCCGTCAGAGTCCCAGGAGGAGAAGGGAAGGTGGCGGGCTGTGAAGGTAAACAATGGCTAAGAAATACCCACCTCTAGCAAGAGGCACAAATCTACAGAGAGGAGCTAAGCAAGAAATCCATACAGAAAATAGGCCAAGACACGCCAAAATGGCTGAAAAACAAAAGAGAAAACAGTCTTGAAAAACAACAGGAAAAATAACACCTCGCCTCAAAGGGAAAAACGAGGATGCTGAGCCCAGGTTGCTCAGCAAAAACCAAGGAGCCCGAAAGACGTGGTAGAACATCGGTCCAGGGCGGAGAGAACTGCCAGCCCAGAGTCTACATCGGGGTCCTTAAACTACGGCCCGCGGGCCACATGCGGCCCGTTGAGGACATTTATCTGGCCCACTGGGTATTTTTTTTTTAGGCATCACTGCCCTCTGGTGGTCGTGGGAGCTATCCAGCCTTGCTGCTGCTGGATTTGAACCGCCAAGCCCGTGGGCTGCAGTCCCTCACTCAACCACTTACGCCACCGGGGCTCCGCGCCACCCCCCCCCAACTGGGTATTTTTGCTGCCGCTGCCTGTCCTGCTTAGCAGCCAATTCATCCCAGGCCTACAGTGAATTTGTTTATACTTTTGTTTTTTAAAACTATAGTCCAGCCCTCCAAAGGTCCGAGGGACAATGAACTGGGCCCCTGTTTAAAAAGTCTGAGGACCCCTGGTCTAGATCAAGTGAAAACGCCCTCCCGTGAAAGAGGAAATTGAGACATTCTCAGAGGAAGGAAAACAGAGAGGATGTGTTGCCAGGAGAATGGCTATGGGAACTTTCTTTAAAGAAGGACTATCAGGCTGAACCCCAGTGGCATAGGGGTTGTGCACGGGACTGCGGCCCATTGGGCTGGCGGTTCAAATCCAGCAGCAACTCTCCAGGAGCAAGGCTGGGCCTCCTACTCCCACCAGAGGGCAGTGGTGCCCCCCCCCCAAAAAAAATAAAAATAAAAAATAAAGAAGGAATATCCTGGCACGTCAAAGAGGAAGATGGAGCAACGGGCAGAATAAACATGGGTGCGCAAGATACGGTTTTTTTCTCCTCTCCAGTTTTCTACGTTATCTTTGACAGTTGGCACAAAACAACCTTGTGACATGGCTGACCTGAGGGTAGCGCTTTCCCAGGGCGATGGGGACAGAGCCCCACAAAGCGGCTGGCTCAAAGAACAGAAAGTGGTTCGTCAGTTCTGAAGGCTGAAACACCCAAGTCTAGAATGTCACCAGGTCCAGGCTCTGCCGGAAGCTTCTGGCAGCCCAGTGATTTCTTGCCTTGTGGCTGCAGTGTCACTCCATCCTGGCCTCCATCATCACGTGGCCATCTTCTCTCCTCTCTGCTACAAGAACTCCCACCCTATTGGGTCCTCCAGCCGAACCTGCTGTGTCAGCTGATAAAACCTTCAAAGACTCCATCTTCAAACCGGACACACTCACAAGTGCTGGAAGTTAGGACTGACACAACATCCTGGGAGACCCAGTGGGATCTACAACGTGGGTCTCCAAGCACGTAGAATACATATTTAAGACATCTATCTTATGAAGGGAGAGGGGTAGCGTAGAAAGGGGTACAGGGACTTAAAGACAGATGCATTTTATTATTTTTTTAATTTCTAAAAATGTATTAAAATCATTTTATTGAGGGTTTGCACATCATTTTTCACAATACATAAATCCATATACTGTGCCAAGCACCTTCATATGCCTGCTGCCGTAATCATTTTCCAAATATCCGCTTTTCCACTTGAGCCCCTGATATCAGCCTCCCATCCTTTCCCCTTTGACCCTGCTCCC
>PVJH01038936.1:0-16775 GCA_004026705.1 Nesogale talazaci
ACTAGTAGTCAAATCCCCCTGTGACTTCAACCCCCAGCCGCCCCGTGGCACAGTTGAGACTGCTCTCCCTGAGGCTGCATCGGGTGGAGCAGGCTCCGTGGCCGGGGAATGTGTTTGTTTGGTTTGGGGAGAAAAGGTAGTTTCCACTTCATCTTTAGAAAGGATGTTGTAAAATATGTGCTGCATCTAGCAAATTCCATTTTAAGTACGTACTTATTACATAAATTTGAAAGTCAGTTACATTTTTATCTAGTCCAAAGGAGCCACCTGTACTTAGATTCACTTTCTTTAAAAAAATTGTCATCCAATCGATTGAGGTTCCCAGCAACCCTTTTCTCCACTTGTCACGATGCTCATTCAGCGGTCCAGTGGTAAGGATGTTTGTCTTCCTCCTGTGGGGTGGAAGCCTGAGTCACAGCTGAGGTCTTCCTCCAATCCCGATGCCACACTCTTCTTCAGACAGTCCAGCTTCTCACATCTTTGCTCTGCACACCAGATTGAATAAATGTGATGAGAGGATACAGCCTTGATGCACCCCGGACTTGATTTTAAAGATCTTTCTTCGTTAAAAGGAGCCTGGTGGACTGATGGGTGAGCACTGTACTGTAAGCACAAAGTCGGTACTAGCCCCAGGGTTGGTGGTTCAAAAACACCAGCTGCCTCAAGAGAGAAAGTTGAAGGTACCTGTTCCCATAAAGATGTGCAGCTTTAGAAGCCCTTTTTAGTCACTAAGAGTCAGAAGCAACCCAATGCCAGTGGGTTTGGGTTTGGTTTTGGATTCTCTTTTTTCTTTTTTGTGGCATCACTGTCCTGTTGGGAGTAGGAGGCCCAGCCTTGCTCCCAGAGAGCTGCTGCTGAATTCGAACCAACCCTGTGGGCCGCAGTCCTGCACACAACCACTAGGGCACCGGGGCTCAGCCTTGGATTCTGTTTTAATGATTTCCTCTCCATCTGTGTGCTGGTTCCATGTGAGCCCAATGAAGTGTTCTCAAATTCCCATTTTTCTATTATCTTTACTTTGCTAGGAAGTTCACAAAGACCTTTCTATCATTAAGCACAGGTAAGCATCTTTTAGTTAGGAGCCATCTGAAGTCAGCAGTGGTATCTCTTGTTCCACATCCTCTTCTGAATCTGACCTGAATTTCTAGTAGCTCCCTGTGAATGTACGGTTGCAACTATTTTTGAATCATTGCCGGCACAAGCACACTTGCACGTGCTATTAGTGATACTGATGGGTAATTTCTACATTTTATTGCTTCCCCTGGCTTTGCAGTAGGCACATATATGGATCTCCTCCAGGTGTTCGCTCAGGAAAGTTTTTCAAATTTCTTGGCGTTGACCAGTGAGCATTTCCAGTGTTGCATCCATTTGCTGAATATAATAATGTGGGAGATTGTTTTAGATGATTGTGTAGTTTTCTTCTTTTTTGAGAGGGCACCACTGCCCCCTGATGGTCGTGGGAGCTACCCAGCCTTGCTCCTGGAGAGCTGCTGCTGGATTTGAACTGCCAAGCCCAGGGGCCTCAGTGCTGCATTCAACCACTACTCCACCGGGGGTCAGCCCCAGTTATCTTCATTTTCATAATTATGTTATCTATCTGAATAAGCCTTAAAACATAGAATTTACAAATTGCAGTTATCATACTGTAGCATGTATGTTGCTATCCCACTTAAAGCGCTGCCACTTGTAGTTCTAGGCTGTATCCTTGGCCACAATGGACAGGTTTCTGCAGGGCTTCTGGGCTGAGACAGACTAGGAAGAAAGACCTACGGATCTATTTCCAAAAACAAGTCTGCAAACTCTGGGTCGTCACAGGGTGTCATCCAATCTGGTGCTGGAAGATGACCCCGTAGGTTGGAAGACACGCAGCGGTCCCTCAGACAACCTTCAGAACCGGAACCAGCTCCACTCTCAGAATTCGCCTTTCCACCCCACAGCCCCGGAAAGTGAACAGTCACCCCCAGGAGGAATGGACTCCTCTGGACTAGCCACCATCCGACATGGGCAGCATGTTCTCAAAACCCACCTCAGAAGATGCGAAGGCACCGGAGGAGTGTGCGGATGGGGTGTGTGTGAATGGAAGCGAAGAACCCAAGGTGTGTGTGTGTGTGTGTGTGTTTGTGTGAATGGAAGCAAAGAACCCAAGGAGGAAGTGGGGAAAAGGTGCTGTTGTTCAAAGGGCTTACACAAAACAAATGTAAACTCACAGGGGCCACAGGCAAAAGGGTGGGAGCTGATGCATGGCGGCCGCGGGATCAAGCAACAGTCCTTCCTGTTGGAGCTGGAGCCATCGGGCATTGGAGCCCACTCCACAGAAACGAACAAGAATGCCCAAACAGAACATATGGTTGCTTTGTGTTCACCTAAAAGTCCGGGGTTGGTGGGGAACTCCCAGCCCTCGGAGCCCAACTTTCTTCAGCTGGTTGTCCCGCCAGCCTTGACCCAGGGCTCTTCACGAGGCCCAGCACCGGCCATCAGGGTCTAGAGGAGCCAGCGAAATGGAGAGAGGCCCAAAGGAGAGGCAGCACGGCACCCACCCACATCAGCCCCCCACTCCTCCCACCCCCTGCACCTTGAAACACGCCCAGAAGGCACGCAAGTCACTTCTGCTCTCAGACTGTTGGCCAGAAGTCAGTGGCACTTCCAAGACCAGCTGCAAAGGAGTCTGGGAGGTGTGGTTTGTTATTTTTACAGAATGGCCATTTGCCAGCTGAAAAGGCTATGATTGTAGAAGGGAGTTGTGGAAATCAGGGACAATTTTCTGGCTCAACCTGGCACATAGCAGCCATGCTTTCATGGCTGTGATGGCTGCTTTGTCATCATGGTAGAGACATAATGTTTTAAAATTCATTCCACTCCCCCCAGATTAATATATAATACCCTCGTTCACACATAGATCAGGCAAAATTTGTACATGTTAGTACTGAGTGACAGAAGTTCAGGGAGCACAGCAGTCGGTGGCATGTGTTAATAGCAACACGGAACTTAGGAAACACTGGGTTTTTTTTGGGGGGGGGCATCACTTGGGTGCCTAGTTTTTATGACAAGTTTTGTAACAGCGTAAGAATAACTCATAATTATGAGGTTAAAATGCTTTCAGTTTTTTCTCTACCAGTGAAACGGGAAACAGAGACCAGGCACGACTTGTACAACAGCCACGACTTTGGAAACTTAGAGAGGAAACTAGAAGTTTCAGCTAGGCAACCAGAAGACAACGCTATTCTTTCAAAAAAGAAAAGGAATGTTTTTGTCGGCCTGTGAATGCCGCCTAGCCATGACTTCCTCTTTTCCATTGCTGTCAAGCCTGAGCCTCTTAGACAGCCCGAGCAGCTGTGGAAACTTCTCCGCAGGGCTGAGCTCGGGAACCAGGCCTGAGCGGCTGCGGGGACCTTCTGAGCACGGAGTTTGCTCACGGAGCGGGTGGCCATGAGGGATCCCGGCACCAGGTGCTCCCGGGGCTGGGGAGGAGGGATACAGCCACGAAGGCGGCATTGCACCCGTGGATGGGAGACTAGTAGAGCAAACGGGGCTCTCTTTGCAAGAGAAAACTCTTAGACCTCAGAGGCCCACTTCGTTGTGAGACAGATGTTGAAGAAGACACTGGGGTGATGGAAATCGTGCCTGCCCTAGGCAGTGGCAAGAAGGGCTTTCTCCCCTCAATCTTGAAGAGCACGAGTCCGCAGATGAGACTGTCGTCCAGAAATCCCATGCAGCGAATGGTCACAATTTGAGCCTTGTTGAAACAAGAAGTGAAAAAAAAAAAAAGAAAAGAAACAAGAAGTGGCCAGTGCCTCTGCCAGCCGAGGTCGCGGGGGTCCTGGAAACACTGGGGAGTGTTTGGGTGGTCAAAGAGGAAGCTTCAGTGGGCTGGTGTCTTTGCTGGCAGCTGTGGTGGATAGAGAGGCAGGCGGAGGGTTAGAATGGATTTGGTAATGATGGAAGCAAGTTTGGAGTTGGTGGAAGCGAGGATGATTGGGGTAAATACAACCATTAATTCCAGACCCATGAAGGGAGGAAACTGCCGCGGCAGATGCTCTGGCCTTCGTGGTGGTCAAGGTGCATACACTGCCAAACCACTAAGGGGGCTACGGGGATTCTAGCAGCTGGAGCAAGGGCAGTGGCAGGAGGCCTCGATCCCTGGCAGGAAACAGAACTTGGCAGAAGCAGAGCAGGAGAGGCGAGAGGGAAACCAGACGTTCCAACAGTCGTGAATTCGGGGTTGGCAGGGATTAGCTGCTCCCCCAAAGGTTTTTTTGACACAAGACTCGTACGTATAGATGGAGAGAGGCGTCCTGGTGGGTATGTACTGGGCGGTCAACCACAAGGACAGCAGTTCAAAACCACCAGCTGCTCCACGGGAGAGAGAAGGGGATTTCGACCCAAGGAGAGAGTTACGATCTTGGGGCAGTAGGACTGCACAGGGCAGTGTGTGTGTGTGTGTGTGTGTGTGTGTGTGTGTGTGTGTTCACATCCTGCTGAGCTGCTCTTGGTGACGTTGAGTCAACCACCTGTGGACTCTCCTTGGCTCTTCTATCCCTCATTCTGCCTAAGGCGACCAGTACTCTAACGATGATAAAACCTCCAAATCGAGGAAGGCTTGGAGCGTCAGCTAAGAAAAACCTATTCAAACTGGCTTTGCCAAGGACATTCAGTGTCTCGCCAGATAGTTACCGTCAAGTAAATGGCAACTCATTGCACCCCCCGTGGGTTTCCCAGCCTGTCACAATTCACAGGAGAAAGCCCAGTCTTTCCTGAGGAGCTGCGGGGAGCTTTGAACTGCTGACGTAAGGACAGCTGCCAAACCTGTACCTATTACCCCACCAGGGCTCCATTTGAGTCAGCAGTTGGAAAATGGGCAAGTCTCTGTTTGGTTTTCAGAAAAACCCCTGACCTTACCACTTTTTGTTTTATAATATATAGCAAGTATACACATATAACTGTATATTAGAAATATATTTGTATTTTGTGATATAGTGGGTTACATGGATAGCTGCTAACCCCAAGGTCAGCAATTTGAAATTACCGGTGGGTCCGAGGCAGAAAGATGTGGCGTGGTACTTCCATAGCATTACCAGTCCCTGTATAATTCTTTGTAATATGATTCTTCACATTGTGCATGTGAACTCTATGACAGTTTTTTAAAATTAAGTCTTGGCAGTTCTGTTCTGTCACATGGGCTGTGATACCCAGAAGGGACTCCAGGGCAGTGACTTTGGTTTGAGTTTGACTCTTACTTCGCGGGCTCAGTCGGGAATTTTCTCCGTCCTGTGCACCCCAAAGGAGCCCTGCTGGTGTGCTGGCTACGTGTTGGGCTACTAACTGCAAGGCCGGCAGTTCAAAACCACCAGCTGCTCATTTCAGTTTTCTATTCCTGCACAGAGTTACAGTCTCGGAAACTCACAAGGCAGCTCCCCCATGTCCTAGAGTTGCTGGGACTCAGCATCAATCAATGGCAGTGAGTTTGGTTTTTTAGGTTTCTGGGTTTTTTTTGGGGGGGTATTATTGCCCCCTGGTGGGAGTGGGAGGCCCAGCCTTGCTCCTGGAGGGCTGCTGCTGGATTTGAACCGCCAACCCTGTGGGCCGCAGTGCCGCACACAACCACTGCACCACCAGGGCTCAGCCCGGGTTTTAGGTTTCAGAACAAACCAGCACAAACAAAAAGGGAACAGACTGCCGAGTCTGACAGAGGAACCCTGGCAGCACACTCGGCTAACCACGCGGTTGGCAGTTCAAGTCTACCACCTTCTCCATGAGCTTTACGGGAGTGAATCTTCACAGGAGCAAAGTCAAGGCGTTCTCGAAGAGTCAGAATTGACTTGATGGCAGCCCACTCAGGGAGAGGTGATGAGACCACCAACACCATCCACGATTCCAAACTTCACCTTTGTGCTATCAGAATAGGCTTATTTGCTTTTGAAGAAATTTGGAACTTCTAAACAAAGTGTTCATAAAGTATCATTTTTCATCTATTTTCTATTTGGTTCCTTGAAAATTTCATTTGTCAAAATGATTCTCCCGCTAAAAAGATCTGATGACCATTGAAAACCTGGATGAAGTCACACAGTCAAAGCTTGAGAATTTGGGGGGTGGGCTGAGCCCCAGTGGCGTAGTGGTTGTGCGCGGGACTGCGGCCCACTGGGACGGAGGTTCAATTCCAGCAGTGGGGCTGGGCCTCCTACTCCCACCACCGGAGAGCAGTGATGTGCCCTCCAAAAAAAAAGAAAAAAGAAAAAGAAAATTTGGTGGGGGGGGTGTTGTGAACTAAAAAGGCTTTGCAGTGGGTGAGTGCCTGAGATGTGTGAAGCTGTTGAGGATAATTTCACATAGCAGAGTGAGGAGTCCTGCTGGCCCAGGGGTCAAAGTCCGCCCTTCACACCCACAAGATGCTCTCCGGGAGACGCACACATGCGGAGGGTGCTATGCGCCCACGCCGGGCCTGGACACCCACTGGGCAATTCTCCTGTTCTGTGTTCGATAGGGTTTGATCAGAGCCAGAACTGACCTTGTTGAATAAAGAAGTTGAATCTAAGTATAGACGTCTCACTTGGGTTAAATTAAAATGTACACAGTTTTCTAAATTATGCGTTATTTTTATTACACTTATTTTAAAAAGTGAAGAGGATTAGCTATACACATTTATATATTACAATTTTGAGGGGGGAATAAAATTATGTAGAAACTATACCACTACCACCACCACCACCACCCTTAAAACAAAACAAAACAAACTCAACCAACCCTCCTGCCATTGGGTCCATCCTAACGCGGGGCTACTTGACCCGGGGTTTGGGGGCCTGTCAAGCGGGGTCCTCAACCTTCCTCATACCGCCACTCTTTCATATGTTCATGTTGGGGTGACCCCCCACCATCAAATCATTTCTGTTGCTACTTCATCACTGTCATTTTGCTACTGTTATGAATCAGGTGACCCCTGAGAAATGGTCGTTCAATCCCCAAAGGGGTCGTGACCCACAGGTTGAGAACTGCTGCTCTCAAGGTTCGTGGGCGCACGGCACCTCTCCCACGGAGTGGCCGGTGGGTTCTGGGAAGAAGTTGGTTACTGGTCTAAGATGCCACCCGGAGCTTTCTTCCTCGGGACTGTTGGGGGAATGAGGGGAATGGGCCGTGGGCCGTGGAGGAAGCGCGCTCCTAGCCCAGCAGGTGCCCTCGGGGCGGACATTTCCCTGCCTTCATGGACAACATTCGGGGTCTAGATTTCAGAGAACCCCCTATAGGGTCATTGGTGTAAGATGATTTTGAAGAGCTGGTCTGAAACTGCCACACCCCTGGGAAGCTGCAGCTAACATTCCATTTCTTCTGTGCACAGTTACAAGGAGGCTGATCGTGGTCTCAGTGCTACGTTGGTGGTTTAGTCACAGTATGAGACATCGTTTTTTCCAAAGTAAAATACTGACAACCACACATAGGTAATGGTTCTTTGAAAGGTCTTCAGAAAGGTTTTAATATACTGGTAAATTAAAATTTAAAATATGTTTTGTAGTTAAACTGAAGCAAGAACTTGCTTACGGGGATGAAGAAGACACGCTAGAAGCCCACTGAGTCCCAGTAATTAAATATATTTAGCTTATTTGTAATACATTTTTCTTACAGCAGAAACCATGCGGCGACGCCGGGCGTCTGTGACTGACAACAATCCCGTCATCCCACTTTCGCGGCCTCGGCCTCCTGGCCCATTTCAGTCTTAGAGGGCTTTTATTTTTCTCTTGGCCACAAGATTTTTCAGGAAAAATTCACCTAGAGAAAAGAGACACACAATTAATAGGAAGCCAAGCAGATCCATTAAGAAAAATGGTTGTCAATCTTCTTCATGCCGCCACCCTTTCTTATAGTTCCTCATGGTGTGGTGTCCCCCAACCATAAAGTTATTTTCATTGCTACTTCATCACTGTCATTTTGCTACTGTTAGGAATTGGGCCACCCCTGCGAAAGGGCTGTCCGACTCCCAGGATGAGAACCGCTGCTCTAAGATCAACATGTCCCATTGGGGCTGCCGGGCTCCCCAGTAGGTTTCAGCTTCACCCCCGACGTGCGTTTGTTTTAACTCAGCTACGCTCCGGGGTCTCTTCTCTCAGATCTCAGGGGCAATGGTTTTCTTAGCCTCGAATATCTATTTTTGTAGCCTCGAATACCCCTCCTCCCATCTCTTTGGCCCTTTTTTCAAACAATAAGGGTTAGCCATTCTTTTTTCTTCTTCTTCTTTTTTTTTTTAAGGCATCACTGTCCTCAGGTGGTGGGAGTAGGAGGCCCAGCCTTTGCTCCTGGGAGCTGGAATTGAACCTCCAACCCAGTGGGCCGCAGTCCCGTGCACAACCACTACGCCACCGGGGCTCAGCCTCTTCTTCTTCTCAAGCAGATTCTTCTCCTTTAAACTCTGGGTGATTCTTTCTAGGAAGTCAATATTCCAGGCTCACCCTACTGTGCCCCCTGGCCCGCTTCTGGATGCTTCTTCCACGTCCCCTGCACGATCTGATTGCTCATCACTGGCCCAGTATTGCTGTGGGCAAAGTTCATCTCAGAGAGCCTGGATGTGATGTTTATAAAACAGACGGCATCGCAGTTGAATGGGCTCATCTGGTGGAATCTCTGTAGCTTATTCCCCTCCGGGGGAGCCAGAGCTTGTCGTGGATAATGGTCTCTCCCCTGCTGCCACCGCAGCCTCCAGGATGAGCCTGTGTGATAAGAAGTCAGCAGCTTCGAGGGGCACATTAACTCTTCTCAGGCCATTAGGGATCCATTTAAGTGTTATCACGGGCGCTGTGCGGCCTGACGCTTATTGGAGAGCTCGGCACAGAGGCCCGGTTTGAGGCGTGTGACTAAAGTCTCTTTGTCATCTCGCACAGAGAGCGACATGGAGCTGCCCAGACCTCATCCAAGGGCTGCTCGCAGTCCAGCCTGCTCACGGAGAGGAGGCCCGCCACCGCCACACTCCAACCCATCGTTGCCAGATCTCTATTGCTGACTAGTAATTTCAAAAAACACTGGAGAGTCCGCAAGTCACGTCCTTGTAGCTGTGAAAAGTCTTCCTTGGAATAAGTAAAAACGTCTCCCAAGTGGTAGTGCTCTACTTGAGCCGGCTTGCAAACGGACCTTGGCGTGACCCTTGACATAATTTCAGTCTGAGGGAAGCCCTGTGGGATGAAGGAATCGCTGTCCCAAGTCCCGCCGGCTGGCAGTCAGTGCTAACGCAAATTCTGAAGCTTTTTCTTTATAGACGGGCACTGATTATCCTGAACACACATTTACTTTTGTAAAAAGGGTATATACCTATTTAAATAGCTTTTTAATTTAGGCTGCAAGCTATCACACTGTCATTTAAAGATCGTTAAGAGTAACAAAGCATATTTCAGGCATATGGAAAAAACAGCTGGTTGTGTATGCTATGAAGAAATTCTACTATTGTAAGAGCTGTCAGAGCCTCTAATGAAATGATTTATTTAATTACAATTTTTTTTTAAAAAAAAAATTCGAATTGCTAAGGCTGACAGGGAAAACATCATAAACACTTGATGGAATACATTCAGTCCGTCATGAGTTAGGCCTTCCTGTACCTGGTGAAGGCCATAATGCTTTCTTTTTTTTGGGGGGGGGACATCACTGCCCTCTGGTGGTCGTGGGCACTACACAGTGCTGCTCCTGAGAGCCGTCGCTGGATCTGAACCGCCAAGCCTGCGGGCCGCAGTCCGCACTCAACCACTTACGCCACCGGGGCTCCGCCCCATCTTGCTTTCTAAGCATGACCTGACTTAGGTGAAATCGTTCACCGCGGACTGGTTCGCCATGGAATCGTCCAGATGCCAACTGTACCAAGCACACTGGTGGCGGTCCCTGTGAGTCAGCTCACTCACGATTTCTATTCTGAGCCCCCTCCCTGAGTGCTGGCGTGGCCGGACTGTGCTCTGGGACACTCTGCAGGGCGGTGTTTCTGGGCCAGTCTAGGACGTGGTTGGTGGCCGCCTCTGGGAGAGGCTTCGCTTCCACGCTTCCACGGCAGGCCGGGAGGACAGTTCAGGTAACAGTCGCAGAGGTCCCTCCCCGCTCTCCTAGACCAGCGCGTCGTGTCTTTACGCATTTGAATTTTGTTCTACAGTTTCGCCTCGTCTAACCAGGGCTGTCCAGCATGTTCCCGGTCAGAGGAGTTCATGGTGGCAGCCACCATCGAGTTATGGCAACTCATGGCTCATCGGGGCCACTCATCTTGGGACTCATGGCTGCCCGAGCCTTTTGTTGTTCTGCCTTTGGATGGCTGCTGGCAAGCTTTAAAAGACCCTAGGTGCCACTCCCCAAACCAGGAAGCAGGAGATGGTCTTTATTACGCCATGCCCATTAAGAAGCCACCAGATGGAGCAGATTAGGCTACCCACAAAGCCAGCAGTGTGGACCCACAGGCCTCTCTCCATGGGAAACGATGTGGCCATCTGCTTTCCACCGATGGGGGGTTGACCCTGTGTGCAGCTCTGTTCTCTCCCAGAGGAGCCGGAGAGGGCGATACCCACTGATCCACACGGCCACAGAGTCAAGGGCCAGCAGCACAGTACCGGGAGGCATCTGGTTATGTCTAGGGAATTTTGAGTGACATGTCTAGGAAGGCACGTCTGCGACCAGGGGCCCAGTGGGTTACGTGTCGGGCTGCTCACTGCCAGGTCAGGGTATCGCCCACCAGCTCCTCCTGGGAGAAAGAGACTTCCTGCTCCTGGGAAGACTGACAGCCTCGGACACCCCCAGGGTCCACCCTCCCGCCCTACAGCCTGGCTCTGAGTCGGCCACGCCTCGAAGGCGGTGCGTTTGGTTTTGGGTTGCACCCACCCCCCACACCTATCCAGCACACATCTACTTCCGTATCCAATCACAAATCATCAGGACTACCGTTGCTGGATCGTATGTGCTATAGTATTTACAACAAAACCAAATCGCTGCCAAGCTCTCTACTCTCTCAGAGCGACCACACAGGGCAGGGTAGATCTGCCCCGTGGATTTCTGAGACTAACTCGTCTTTCTTTTTTGTGGGCATCACTGCCTCTGGTGGTCGTGGGTGCTGCCCAGTGCTGTTCCTGAGTGCCGCCGCTGGATTTGAACCGCCAACCCACGAGCCGCAGTCCCGCACTCAACCACTTATGCCACTGGGGCTCAGCCCTCTGAGACTAACTCTTGACAGGAGCAGAAAGCCTCCTCTTCCTCCCCCAGGACCGGTCCTTTATTCTGCCTTCCTCTCCCGTGTCTTCCTTTGCCTTGGCCAGGCAGGTTACGCTGACTCCTCCTGTCTTGGGCATTGTCTTCCTTTGGTCTTAATTAGCACATGGTGGGGGCGTGGCTATGTGCTGGGCTGTGAGCCACATGGGCAGGAGTTCGCAACCACCAGTAGCTCGGAGGGCAACAATGGCTTTCTACTCCCATAAATACAAAGAATCTTGAGAATGCACAGGGGTCACTGAATCAGTATTGACTCACTGGCTGTGAGCTTGGGTTTTTTTACTATCTAGCTAGTGATTCTCCTTTTTCCTAGTAAATAAATGTGTGTGTGTACATGTGTGTAAATCTACTGACTCTGTATAATGGCAACTTATACTGTATTTGTTTTGTTATGATTAACTAAGTCCACTCTGCAGAATACGCTACACATTCAAGTCTTGCAGAGGCATTGTTTTCACTGTGTTGTGACAGTCCGTTGTAGGCACGTACCACGAGGTGTTCATTCTAAGGGTTGCTGGGCATGGAGGCTGTGCCCCTGGTTCTGCGATTGTGACTAATGCTGCGATGAACATCAAGCCACGGCGCTGAGTTCGGCAGGGTAACTGGGAGTGGGACTGATGGAGCCCTGATGGTGTAATGGGTTACGAGTTGGACTGCTAACTCCCAGGTCAGCAGTTGGAAACCACCAGCTGCTTCACGGGAGAAAGACGAGGCCTTCTACTCGCAGAGGTTTACAGCCTCGACAGAGGCCCTCCGGGGCGGTGTTACTCTGTCCTGTAAGCTTCACTGGCCCTGAGTCTGATTTGAGTTTTGAATGCTATTGCTATTTCTGGCTTTTAAAGGAAAGATACCATTTTCCAAAGAGGTGATACCATGTTATAGCCCCAACAGCACTGTACAATGTCTCAATCATCCTACAACCTTCTCAGTATGTGTTTTCTTTTTTCTGTTTCTTTTTGATCCATACGATCAGAACCCCCCCCCCCAAAAAAAAAAACCCCCCAAAATAACAAAAAAACTATCAGTACCACAACGTGATGATGCCTTTTGTAGTTTTCCTCTGCCTCTCTCTATTGGTGAATGGTGAAACCCAAAGCTCCAGGGATGGAAAACACCAGAGGAGATTTTCAACAAATGAACAGACTGCTGGAAGCACTCCCTTGTCTATGCCTAGGAATGTGGAGGGCAGCTGCCTCGCCCACCAACTGGAAGAAATCCCTATTTGTGTCCATTCGAAGGAAGAGTGGTTCCAGAGAAGGTGGTAGTGCTCAACAGTATAAGTAATAATACCACACTCATGTACAAAAAAAAAAAAAAGGTTGCTGCTGTATATACATCAGGAAAAACAGCTAAAACTTCAACCCGACCCTAAGAGAGGCTGTGGAATGTGGCTGAATGCAGGGAATGCCACCGGTGTTTACCTGTGCTTCATCAGTTGTGCGAAAGCGTCCTAGTGCAGGGACCATGACAAACAAGGGACCATCTCAAAGAACGAGACGTCCAGAACCTTCACTGAGCTCACGTGGAACTGTGCTCAGACCAAGAGGCAGGCGGTGGAACAGAACATGCGGGAGCTGCATGTTCTGGAATCAGGAAAGGTATGTGTCAGGATACCTTGCTCCACATCTGTTTAATCTGGGGGTCAAACAAATAATCCAAGAAGCGGGGCGATATAAAGAAGAACGTGGCACCAGGATTAAAAGAAAGTTCATTAATAAAAGAGAACTTGAACCAGCATTTGAGCAAAAGGCCAAATTATGTACTGGTCCCTTTTTGCTGTACTCTTAAGTTATGCATGATGGCACAGTTACTTTGAAGAGAGAAACTAGATTGTTCTAATTTTCAAAATAAAACAACCAGTAATAATGACAACTTTTAAATAAGTATTGACTAAAGAGATACAAAAAATAAACAGAAGAAAATCTCCCAACTTCTCAATAAACATAAAAGATTGAATACAAAAAAGAAAAAAGAGAACTTGAAGCACTTCTTGATGAAGATCAAAGACTACAGCCTTCAGAAAGGATAATACCTCAGCATAAAGAAAAAAAAAATCTTCACAACTGGACCGATAAGCAGCATCAAGAACAGAAAGAAAAAAAAATCAGTTGTCAAGGAACACATTTTGCTTGGATCCATAATCAATGTTCTAGAAAACAGCTATCAAGAAATCAAATGGCAGCTGAGCCCCAGTGGCATAAGTGGTTGAGTGTGGGACTGTGGCCCATGGGCTTGGCGGTTCAAATCCAGCAGCGGCTCCCAAGAGCAGCTCTGGGTAGCTCCCACGACCACCAGAGGGCAGTGATTACCAAAAAAAAAAAAAGAAATCAAATGGCATACTGCATCAGGCAAATCTGCTGCCCCTCCCCAAACTGAAAAACGAAGATGTCACTGCGGACTACGGTGTGTCTGAGTCGAGTCCTGGTGATTTGAGTCTGCTCAGATGCAGGTACAAGTTGGGCAATGACTCAGGAAGCCGAGAGTACTGAAGCCTTTGCATTATGGTCCTGGTGAAGCACGTGGGATACCAAAGATGCCAGAAAAGGAATAAAACTGCCGTGAAAGGAGCATGGCCAGAATTCTTCTTAGTAGTGAGGATGGCGAGAGATTACTTACTTACTTTGGACATGTTCCCCGGAGGGCTAGGATCGGAGAAAGCCCTCACGCTGGCTCGTGTAGAGGGGCAGCAATAACGGAGGGCCATGAAGGAGACTGACAGAACAGGGTTCATCTCGGTTGTGCATAACATCACTGTGAGTTGGGATGGAATTGACAGCACCTAACAACAATGGAAATCTGGAAGACGGCTACTGGGCTAATTGACGGGGAGAGACCCATATCTGTACATATTCCAAAGAAAGGTGACCCAACAAAACGTTCAAACTGTAGACTATCATTGATACCCATGTAAGTAAAATTGTGCTGACGATCATCCAACAAGGGTTGCAGCCGTAGACGGACGGGGACTGTCAGTAGGTTATGCTGGATTCCGAAGAGGACGTGGAACAAGGGATCTCCTTGCTGATGTCAGGTGGGTCCTAGCTCACGGCAGAGGATACCGGAAAGATGTGTCCTTGTGCTTCACTGACTCTGCAAAGGCATAGACTGTGTGGACCATAATAACCTATGGGTGACCTTGAGAAGAACGAAAATTTCAGAGCACTCCGTTGAGCTCACGCGAAACTTGTACAAGGCAGCTGTGCAAATGGAACAAGGGGGTCCTCGCTGGCCTAAAAGCGGGAAAGGTGTGCGGCAGGCTTCTCTCTTCTCACCATCATTAGTCAACCTGTCAGCTGGGCACAGCACCGGAGAAGCTGGCTTCCATGAGGAAGAACGTGGCATCAGGATGGGAGCAAGCCTACGAATAACCCGCAGTATGCAGTTGACACGACCTTGCCAGGAGGAATAGAAACGCTTGCTGCGGAAGAGCAAGGACTGGCCTTCAGGAAGGACTGCAACTCAGTGTGGGGTAGACCACCGTCCTCACATCTGGCCCAATCGGTAACGTCCTCTTCAAGGGAGAAGGTGGAAGTGGTCAAGGACTTTGTCTGGCTTGGCTCCACCATCAATGCTCCTGTAAGCAGCAGCCAGGAGAACAAAAGACGGGTTGCAGACCTCCCCTCTCGTTCCTGCAAGCTTTCAGGAAGGCCCTGCACCTGGTCATGCAGGTGGAAGAGGAGGCCAGCAAGCAAATCGGCAGCAAGAAGCAGCCCCAGTGGTGACGGCAAAGAACGGAAGTTTCCACAAACTCTGTGAAGCCCCCTTGTATACCTATCGTACAACTTTTACCTGTTCATTCTTTACAGGTTTCAGCCTTATTGACAATAAAGACAAGAATCTGTTTGCAGGCGTACTATTCCATGATCCATGTAGCTTCTTCGTCTCCTCCACCTCCACTTTCTCTGTGCTGACCCTAGTATCCGCTAAATAAACTTTGACAGCTATAAGATAAATAAATAAAAATTTAGAAAGGCTGCAGTCGGCAATTTGCAGCACAAGACCCTTTAGCATATTGAAAAGCAAGGACGGTCCTTGGAGGACTCAGGTCCTGATGGAGGCATTCTCCATCGCCTTGTGCGTGTGGGAACTGAATAAGGAAGTCCGGGGAGAAGGGAGGCACCTGGTTTGTGGTGCTGGAGAAGAACACTGAGAGGACCAGGGGGCTCACCGGACAAACAGATCTGTCTTGCAAGAAGGCAGGCCAGAGTGCTCCTTGCAGGCCACGATGGGAAGACTCAGTCTTAATTATTGTGGACATGTTGGACACACCCAGCTTGGTAAGGTGGAGGGGCAGCAAAGGAGAGGAAAGCCCTCGGCGAGAGGGACTGACATCCTGGCTGTACCCGTGGGCTCCGGCAGAAGGTCACTGGGAGGACGGTGCAGATCAGGCAGTGCCCACTGCATTCTGCTGTCCCGATGGGTCTCCGTCCTCTAGCTGGCCCTGGCCACCACGACGGCTAACGACCAAACCCCTGCAAGTATCTGTTGGCTGTCTGAATGTTTTCATGTCCCTTCACCTGTTTCTACATCGTCTTTCTGCTGTTGATGTTGTACAGTTTTAAAATAAATTTTGAGGGCTGAGCCCCGGTGGCATGGTAGTTGTGCGTGGGACTGCGGCCCACTGAGATGGAGGTTCAATTCCAGGAGTGGGGCTGGACCTCCTACTTCCACCATCGGACAGCAGTGATGCCCACAAATAAATAAATAAATAAATAAATAAATTTTGGAGATTGGATTCTTTTTGGATAGTTGTTATCACCGTGTTTTCTTTTTTTCCCAGTCTAGGTTCTTCTAAGTCTTTTGGTGAGATCTCTTGGTTTGTTGTTTGGAGGTTCCAAGGTATCCTTTGTTGTGTGAGCGTTTTTAATATTCCATTCATTCCATAAGTTAGGTTCCAGCGCTTTGCTTCTATTTCTTCTTCCACGAGTGTTACAGTTTTAGGGTTAAAATCTACGTCTTTGATTCATTTTGAGTTCGGCTTGTCCGGTGTGTGGAAACGGGTCCTATTTCCTTCCTCTACCAACGGATACCCAGTTTTGCCACCACCATTTAGTACAGGGATAACTTATCTCGTCTCTGTTTCACGGGCTGTGACCCTTAGTTGAAGACCAGCTGTCCGCAGCCACATGGGTCTGCTTCTGGAAGCTCCATTCTGTCCCACTGGTCTCTGGCCCTGTCGTCGTCATACCAGCCCCAGGGGCTCTGACTACCAGGGCTGTCTGTGTAGCAGGTCCCGAAGGCCAGAAGTGTGAGACCCACTATGTTATTGTTCTTCTTTAATGTATGATGTTACTTTCCTTTTTTCCTCTTATCATGCTACTTTTTAATCCTTGGAATATGCTATTGTTTTCATAATTAGCTCACTCTCCTGTGATAATAGCTATGTTTGTATTATATTATATTAGCCCATAATAAAAATAATAGCTAAGATTCCAAAGGGTGAAAATTGCATTGTAGCCAGTAACACTAAAAATATCTACAGGGAAAGATCATCTTATAGATTTTCTTTTTATATCCGGGGGGAGGAGGGAGAGAAACACAAAGAAATGAATGGTGTAAACAGCTAG